>JAOWBJ010055706.1:0-10333 GCA_028566335.1 Monarda citriodora
AAGGATGAATTCAAGGTCCTGAAGGAGGAAAATACCGAGTACAATGAGATCATCCGCCGTAGTGGTGAAATAACCATCATCAGAGTTGAAGACCAAATGAAGGAGATATGGGGACGTAGCCGCGAGATAAAGAGGCTTCATGGTCTGCATAGCAAGGAATACCAAAGTGAAATTGTTGCTCTTTGGCACGTTGCCGGGATATATAAAATTATTTTCTATTTGGTATCCCGAATTAGAAAAAATCCTCAATGATACTCCGCCTCCGACATCCACAGTAATCCGGTGGCAACCTGAATATACCGAATAGGATCGTCGAGAAGATTTGGCCCGACGAGGTGGTAGAGCATCTCGATCTCGAGGTCGTGGAAAGAAACTTGTGGACTCTACTTCCAGAAGTGGTAATGCTGGAGGAGCCGGAGCTAGTAGAGGAGTCTTCAACTTAGATACTCTTTTTGCAAACTGAAAAAACCCGAAGACTTTGCCGATAAATGGATGTACTGTAGTAAGCCTAAGGGCCCTCCTGCATCTTAGAGAAAATATATCGTAATAGATGATTAGTATATATGTATACTTTTTCCGTTATGAATAAAATATTTTTGTTTTGCCATTGTGAGTTATCACTTAGCTTGTTTACAGAAACTTATTTTTTATTCATCTTGCGAACTTCGGCTTTAATAAGGTAGCGAACCTTTTATACCGAAGTGGATTTTATCCTTATTTGGTGAGTTTTATCGCTAGTAACGGACTTCCTTACGTACGTTTGAACGGAGTCACCCGAAGTGGGGACTGCGGTATTTGCACTTCGTTTTAAACAAAGTGCTTGTTTACCATTAACCTTGACAATGTAGTCTTATACCTTCAATAGAAGATTTGACCCACTATTGTCTTCAGTAGATTCTCGAAAAGGGGGCCAGCCTTTTGAGATTAAGTTGTGATTGCTACGTATAAAATGGGACTTCGGACACATGTATGAATGAATGATTAACAAAAAATTAAAAGACGAACATTATAAGAAGTAGATAAATGTGTAAAAGTAAATGTTTATATAAAAGATATGACCAAAATACACGAAGACCGGACTTAAAAGACATGACCGAACTAAAATACGACTGGACTTACATGGACTACCGAACTGACATTGCTCATCTATACATAGTATTTCTTGAGGTTTGAAATGTGCCAAATTCGGGGAATTTGTTCACCGGACATGTAAGCCAATTTGTATGACCCTTTGCCGAGAACTTCGCTGACCCAATATGGCCCCTCCCAAGTGGCTTCGAGTTTGCCGAGCTTCTCTGCTCGGCTCATTTTGTTATTTCTCAGTACGAGATCATCCACTTGGAATTGCTGCGTTTTCACCCTTTGGTTGTAATACATGGCTACTTGCTGCTTGTATTGGGCTTCCTTTATAGAGGCAAGCTCCCTCTTTTCTTCGGCGAGGTCGAGTTCGGTCCTGAGTCCTTCATCATTTGCTTCGGTTGAGAAGTTTAGCGTGCGAGGACTGGGCATGCCGATTTCAACCGAAATGTTCGCTTTAGTGTCGTATACTTGGTTGTACGGTGTTTCGTCATTCGAAGTTCGTGGGGTAGTTCGGTACGACCATAGGACTTGTGGGAGTTTTTCTACCCAAAGTCCTTTGGCTCGATCCAGCCGAGTTTCTAGCCCCTTCACTATGGTGCGGTTTGTGATTTCGGTCTGACCGTTTAATTGTGGGTGAGCGATCGAAGTGAACCGTTGCCGAATCTTCAACTCTTGGCACCATTCTCTGAATTTTTTGTCCGTGAACTGAGTTTCATTGTCCGAGACGAGGACATGAGGTATGCTGAAACAACATACTATATTCTTCCAGACGAAGTTGAGAGCATTTGTACTTGTTATTTTAGCCTGGGGTTCAGCCTCGACCCACTTCGTAAAGTAGTCTATTGATACAATTAGGAATTGCAGCTGTCCCAGAGCTTTTTCCAATGGTCACACAATGTCTATGCCCCATTGCATGAAAGGCCATGGACTCTGCATGGTGGTCAGATCGGTCTGCGGCACCCTTGGAACATTGGCATGGATCTGGCACTTCAGATATTTTTTTGATGAGGGTGACTGCGTCTTGGACGAGGGTTGGCCAGTAATATTCCCACCTCACTTTTTTGCCTAAGGCTCTAGCTCCGATATAACTTCCGCAAGATCCTTCATGGACTTCTCGTAGGACATAATCCGCCTCATCAGGTCCTATGCACCGTAGCAACGGTTGTAGATGGGATTTTCTGTAGAGGGTTCCTTGATGAAGTTCGTGCCGAAGCGATCTGCATAGTATCTTCCTTGCCTCGAGTTTATCTTCGAGTAGTTGTCCCTTGTCCAGATACTCTAGTATAGGGGTCATCCAGTTCGGTAAGTTCGTCACCATTTGCACTTCGGTTGCATCATCGATGCTTCTGTGTGATAGTTCTTCCACCTTAGAACTGTGAGATGACGCCAGTTTACTTAGGGTATCTGCTCGGCTATTTTGCGCCCTAGGGATGCGAGTTATCTGAAAATAGGGCAAAGCTTGTTGGAGATTTCGAACTTTTTCCATATATTTCTTCATCTTCTCTCCTCGGGCTTCACTTGTACCCATTATGTGACCCACTATGACTTGTGAGTCACTGTGAACTTTGATGGACTTGATGTGAAGGCTTTGAGCTAATCGGAGTCCGACAATGAGTGCCTCTTATTCCGCCTCGTTGTTTGTGGTATGAAATTTGAACCGAAGTGAGTAAGTCACTTCGTGCCCATCCGGTGCAATGAGTAGAATGCCAGCTCCGCTTCCTATTTTGCCCGATGCTTCATCCACATATCTTGTCCAGTAGTTCGGTGGTTCCATTTCGGGAACCTCGAACACTTTTTCTTCCATTTCAGTATCTATCGGAGTAGTCTGTTCAAACTTAACTTCAACTAAAAAATCAGCTAAAGCATGTCCCATTATGGCCTTCCGAGGTAGATATTCGATGGAGTGCTCCCCTAACTCAATAGCCCACTTAGCTATTCTACCTGATGCTTCAAACTTAGTCAAAACTTGCCGAAGTGGGTGATCAGTTAGGATGCATATTGTGTGACCATAGAAGTATGGTCGCAATCTTCTTGTCGCGTTCACTAAGGCCAGAGCTATTTTCTCCAAAGGCTGATATCGAGTCTCTGGACCTCTTAGTGCACAGCTTATGAAGTAAATGAGGTGTTGACGCTGACCATCTTCTCGTACAAGCATCACACTGATTGTCTCGTCCGAGGCCGCCAAGTACAAAGAAAGAGCTTCGGCTTCTTTGGGTACGGACAGCACAGGGAGTTCGGCCAAGTATCTCTTGAGCTCTTCAAAAGCTTTCTTTTGTGCTTCTCCCCACTCGAACTTTGGGGCCTTCTTCAATATTTTGAAAAAGGACAACTGCTTTTCAGCCGCTTGAGAGATGAAATGATTCAGTGCGGCTAAGCATCCAGTTAGTCTCTGCACGTCATGGATCAAGTTCGGCATTGCCATGTTTTGATGACTTGGACTTTTGCCGGATTGGCCTTGAGTCCTTCTTTGGATACCCAACACCCTATAAATTTCCCCGAGTCTACCAAGAATGTACATTTCTGGGTATTGAGCTTAAGGCTGGCCTTCCGGAGTACATCGAGAGTTGTTTTAAGGTCGTCTACGCATTCAAAAATGCTTTTGCTTTTGATGACGATATCATCGACGTTTTTGCCGATATGATGCCGGAATAGTTTGTCCACCATCCTTTGATATGTGGCTCCCGTATTTTTCAATCCGAACAACATCTTTTTGTAAGCAACAATGCCGAACTCAGTGATAAAAGTAGTTTTTGAAGCATCATCTTCATTCATTAAAATTTGGTGATAACCTTTGTACAGATCAAGAAAACTGAAAATTTCGAAACCTACTAAGGCTTCGACTTTTTTGTCTATGTTAGGAAGTAGGTAACAATCTTTGGGACAGTGCTTGTTTATATCTGTATAATCTATGCACATCCGCCACCTCCTTCCTTTTTCTTGATCATGATTGGATTGGCTATCCATGTTAGGTACTTCACTTCGAAGAGGACTTCGGCATTCAGCAGCTGATGGACTTCGTCGCGAATGACTTGATTTCTTTTCGTGGCGAAGAGTCTTTGCTTTTGTCTAATGGGCTGGACTGCAAGATCAATATTTAGTCGGTGTGTGATTATGTCCGGAGGCACTCCCGTCATGTCCAGCGGAGACCATGCAAAAATATCTCGATAAGTCCTGAGGAGTTGGATTGTCTGATTTTGGAACTGAGTTGTTCCAGCAGAGCCAATCTTGACAATCCAAGTAGAGTCGTCTTCATATAGTTGTACTTCCATTGAGTTCGGCCATGACTGTACTTCGTTTACCTCTAACTCCTCATGCTGCTGTGATTGTATGCTTGATAATGCCGAACTGAAGGTCCGACATTTTTTAGAGCAATTTGCATGCATTCCTTTGCTCTCTTTTGGTCTCCTTAATGGATGTTATCCCCCCCTTAGTGGGGATTTTGACCATTAGGTGGTATGTTAAACATACCACCCAGACTGTATTGAGTCAGTCCCTCACGACGATGATATTGTACGAAGATCGAACTTTCACTATGAAGAACTCGATCATCGCAGTGGAGCTGGTGGGGGCCTTCCCTACAGTGACGGGAAGGCTGATCACTCCCTCCGGGCAGGTATCTTCTTGCGCGAAGCTCTTTAGAGGGATTGAGGCCGGATTCAGGCGGGCTGGATCAATTTCCAGCTTGTCGAAGCATTCTTTGAAAAGAATGCTGACTGAAGCGCCAGTGTCCACAAACACTCTGTGGATGAGCTTGTTCGCCACTCCGGCTTGGATGACGATAGCATCTTGGTATGGCGAGATGGCCGGCACCGGATCCGCATCAGAGAAGGTAATGACTTCCTCCTTCTTAAGGCATTTATGAGTCGACTCTTCTCGGTTTGAGCTTCGGCACTCCGCCTTTAGTGACGATTTCGTCTTCCCGGCTGGGAGGGTGTTAATCGTCTGGATCACTCCGTCATATGGGAGTTCGTCATCATCCCCCTCGGGATCTTGTTGCTTTTGTTTTTTTATCATTAGGGGGAGCGCAATTCGTCTTTCCCTGACTTTTCTTTCCGGCTTGCTGTCGCCGGTCTTGATATTTTTTCAATGCTCCCGCTTTCACAAGAGCATCGATGTCAGCAGCCAAGTTACGACATTCCTTTGTGTCATGATCGTGGTCTTCGTGGAAGAAGCAGTATTTGCCCTGACTTCGGCGCGCTACTGACTTGGTCATTGGCGTTGGTTTTTCGAACATCGTTGGATGGAGTTCAAAAATTTCTGCCCTTGACTTAGTCAGTGGCGCATATTGAGGCTGAGGCTTCTCCAGATTAGGACGAGGTCCTAATCTGGACTGTACTGGCACCCTTTGGAGTCTATCAAAGGCACTCCGGGAAGGGCGTCGTAGGTCGTCGCGATCCTCGTTCTTTTTCTTGTCACCCCAGACCGAACTGTCCAAGGTCCTCTTTCTACGGTCCGCCTCATCAGCACGGGCGCACTGATCCGCAATGTCCCACATCTCTTGTGTGGTTTGCGGATTACTTTTTACGAGCTCTTTGTAAAGAGTTCCTGGAAGAATTCCATTCTTGAATGCCGAGATCACAAGTAGATCATTAACATCATCTACTTGGAGACATTCCAGATTAAATCTCGTCATGAAGTCGTTGATCTTCTCGTCGCGACCTTCACGGATATAAAGTAGTTGTGCCGAAGTGGCTCTGGCTCTGGCTTTTTGGAAGAACCTTCTATGGAAGGCGTCCATCATGTCTCCATATGATTTGATACTGCCAGGGGGCAGGCTATCAAACCATCTCCTTGCATTCCCGATGAGCAATTCCGGGAACAGTTTGCACATATGCACATCATTGAGGTGCTGATTGGCCATGTTATATTGATACCGGCCAAGGAAGTCGTGAGGGTCCACTAGACCATCATAAGCCAATGGAGGGACCTTGTAATTGTCAGGGAGGGGAGTTCGTATTATATCGTTCGAGAAGGGAGTTCGGAGTGCTCCATACACTTTGAACCCCTCATTATGGACCCGTGGTGGTGAGCGATGCTGCTCGTAATGGTGGCGAGTGGAGTGCTCTTGATGTGCACTCCGGTGGCGGGAAGAATGTACGCTCTAGTGGTGATGCGATGAATTTTGATGCGGATCATTCCGATGATCCTCGTGCCTTGAGTGGTAGGAAGAGGCTTCGGTCTCCCTTTCGCGATCATGGGGCGGATTACGCCCCATTCGCAGGAATTCGAGGAACTCTTCCTGCTTTTCATCTAAGAACCGCTTGACAGCCTCATCAAGATTGGGATGCTCGTACGGTTTTGTCCTATGGGACTCTGTTGGATTAGTCATGTCTTCTCGAGAGCTGGGAGTGAGATTCCTCTTATTATGAATAGGTTCCTTCTCTGCTCTGTGACTGGGACTATCTCCTCCATGTCCGTTGAGGTTGCGGTTGCGGAGAGCGTCAGTTCTTCTTGTCATCTTATACCAGTAGCAGAAAAATCGTGGATCACAAAATTTCTTTCCCACAGACGGCGCCAGTGATCGATTCCGACTTTTCTTGAGAGATATAAAACGATAAAAATGGAAATAAACGAATAACTCAGGGTTTACGTGGTTCGATTTACTGTGTAAATCTACGTCCACGGGAGAAAAAGTGGTTCTTTCGTGTATTGCTTGAGGGTGCAGATTACAATAAGAGTAACTAACCTTTTCTACACAACATATGTGCTATTTATACACAAAGATTAATGGGTCTGGGCTCGCAGGCCCAGTAAGTGTGAGTAACTGCTTTGAAGCAGTTACTAGTGGTTGAGTAGTACGTGGGTAGTGGGTGTGTGTATGCGTGTAACTGCATGTAAATAACCGCTTATGAATGCGGAATGTATACTGTACAAAAAAGTTACAAGTCCATGACTGCTTAAAGCCGGAGTGAGCTGCTTTGTATCTCTTATGCCGGAGTGAGCTGTGCTACGTCTCTTATACCGGAGTGCAATCACTAGGGGTTGGCTTCGGTTGAGAGGTTTTGAATCGGAGTGCATTACCGAACTGCATTTGTTGCCGGATTGCAATTGATTGGACCGGTTCTCGAGCCTGTGCTGTTAATGGGCCGAATTAAATGAGTCTTTCCATTGGGCTCGAGGGATTTCGGTCCGTATCCCATCAACATATTTAAAGTGATTTGCATGTTAAAAGAAATCATAAGAATCTATATATTTATTCAAAAAATAAATAAGAATCTAGATATCCCAATTTCTTAGCCCCTGCTCCCGAGTTTTTAATGAGGAGAAATGAAAGGAAAATAAAAGAAAGGGAAGGGAAGGAAAGCAAAGTGAAGGAAATGAATATCCCTCTTATATGCTCCTGAGTTAAGAAGGAAAATGTAGGAAACACCACAATTTCTCTCTTCATGCTCCCGAGTTTTGAAGGAAACAAAAGGAAAAATAAGAAAATTACATTGCTGCGCGTTTCTCTCCTCTCATTTCCTCCCAAAAGTGAGCGGATTGCAAACGAGAGAAATAACAAAAAAAATTCTCTCCATTTCATTCCCTTTCCTTCGTAAAAAACTCGGGAGCAAGTCTCGTAAAAATGATTTCCTTCTTTTTCCTTCGTTATTTAAACTCGGGAAATTAAATGAGTGCATAACTAAATTTATAAACAAAACATTCACAATAATTTATAAATAACTTTAATTAGTTATACGCTTGCTCAAAAACCCTTACAAAAAATGGCTCCATGAAATGGCCCATATTAAGAGTTTCTGATTGCAAACTTTCCAGTTTGACGGGCCCCTGAGTGCAATTTCAAATTCCATCAGGATCATTTTGCAAAAGTGTAAATCAACCACTAAATTCCAATTACCTGCATCCGAGGGCATATTTACACAAAATCCATTTCGCGGCGGGAAACAATTAAAAATATCCACGTCACAAACAGTTATTAATTTTATTACCCCCGCAAGGAATGGTACGTGTATAAAAAAAATATAACAATAGACAAAAATAGAAAATAAAATTAATTAAATAAGAAGGTGATTACGGTTGCTGGGGAAGATTCATTGCACCAGAAACACATAATCATGTCCAAAAGCAGGGTCCTTTCAGTTTGGAACGGGTTCACTTCGCTTTCGACTCTCCCGATTTCTTTCTATAATTCCCCTCACGCCTCTCTATTCTCTCTCTAAAAACAAAGCCAAGGAAAACGAAAAACAAACCGCCCCTCGTCTTTGCCTCCAGAAAACGCGACTCTTTCTCTCTCTAGCAAAAGCGAGAAGAGGTTATTTCGAAACGGATCCAAATAACGAAACTGACCCAAAATAATTTTTTAAAAAATACCCCCAAAATGTTTTTAGCCCCAAAACCGAATAGGAACCCTAACCCTAGCCGCACCCCTTCAAGGTTGCAGATGCGTCCAATCTCTCTTCTTCCCCACGCCTCACCCCTTCTATCTGTTTGAATCTGTATCCTCTAGGACGGAAATTTGAATTTGGGTTGCGTTTTGGTAGGTTTGATAGTGCTCTAGGGTTTGTTGTTGAGGGGATGGGATGCTTCAAGGCGTGTTGTAGAGGAATTGGAAGGTGGACGTGATGGCCGGCGGCAGATGCCAGAGGCGGAAGAAATCCATGGGCCGCGGTAGGGGCACCGCCGTGGCGAAGAAAATTGATGCGAATTGCGGCAGCCCTAATTTGAAGCAGGAATTTACAGAAAAGCCCTCGTATTCTTCGGAAATTACGAGACTGCCCCCGGCATGTGGTGTTGAGCTTGATTTGTATACTCAAGCTCGTAAGGCACTCTCGTTTCGTTCTCCTTTCGATTCTGAGGACTCGCAGGCGTCCGCGGCGTTTGTTTACGGTGCAAATAGTCTGCCCAGTGGGGTGTCGCATCTGTTGAGTAGGCAATCGGATAGTAGGAAACGACACAAGAAGTTGCAGAGCGCAGAGCACAAGTCTTCGACTGCCGGTAAGTCTCGCGGGAGCAACTTTTGGACTGAGAATGAGGAATATTTTCGAGAACTCACTGCTGAGGATGTCGAGAGGCTTGAAAAGGTCACCATTGTTGGGTGTTCGAGTAGTGAGAAGTGTTTCTTAATCCCTTCATTGAATAATGATCAAAATTTGTGTAACCGGTATGGCACGATCAATGGGTTGCTTTCAAGGGCTCGCGAGGACATCTTGAACTTGGAGAGTGGTGTTGAGTTAGACCCTATTGCAAAGCTCCAGCAAGAAGATAATGGCCCTTGCTCTATGGATGTTGATGATGATGATGATGAAGGAGAAAGAGAAGAGTTGGAGATTATTGAAGAAAGTAATGTTGAAAAAAGATTGAATAGCGAGAAAGTTACTACTTCTTTTGGTGGTATAGAGTGGCTTTTAGGTTGTAGGAGCAAGATTTATTTGGCGTCAGAGCGGCCCTCTAAAAAACGAAAACTTTTGGGGAAAGATGCTGGGTTGGATAAGCTCCTCGTGGCACGTCCTGTGGAAGGCTCAGAGTCTGTCTGCCATTATTGTAGTTATGGTGACATGGAGAACCCCTTGAATATGTTGATTAAGTGTAGTTCTTGTGGGATGGCAGTCCACCAAAGGTGTTATGGAGTTCAAGAAGATGTAGATAGTTCGTGGTTATGTTCATGGTGTAAATCGGAAAACATTGTGGATAAAAGCATAGAGAAACCGTGTTTGCTCTGTCCGAAGAAAGGTGGTGCCCTGAAGCCTGTCCCGAAAAGGGTACTTGGAAGTAAGAATGAGGGATCCAAGATGGAGTTCGCTCATTTATTTTGTTGCCAGTGGATGCCTGAGGTTTATCTGGATAACACTCAGACTATGGAGCCTATCATGAATATGAATGAATTGAAGGACGCGAGAAGGAAATTAATTTGTTACTTGTGCAAGGTTAAATACGGTGCCTGTGTCCGGTGCAGTAATGGTATGTTTTGTTGCTTTCTTATGTTAGATGACAGGACGAAGAATGTGGTGTTATTTGTAATCTTTTACTTTACAATATGTTCTTATATAAGGCCACAGGACTCCTTAGTTGGTTTTATTATGTTATGAATATTCAGATCAATTTTGTCTATTTGATTTATCCATGTTCTGTGTTTTTCATTGTTGGTATCTGCATGAGATAGTATAACATGACGGCTGGAGTTTTGCCTGCGTTATTGCTTAAATTTAAATATATGCAAAGCAACATTCACAGATTTACTTATGGAAATTCATACAAATTTGAAATGACAATGGCATACAGAACCTCTAGATATTTATGCTACTATGATCTTTTC
>JAOWBJ010055817.1:0-10331 GCA_028566335.1 Monarda citriodora
TTTGGAAACAAAAAATCTGCAACTTCCCTCTCCATTCCGGCCGATACGGCCTATTTATTTTCTAATTTTTGTAGTACACATTTCCACCGACTTTAGTACTGTCTCTGTTCCGTTTCATTAGTCCATATTTTTTATAGGGACGTCCCGTATAATAGTCCATTTCCTAAAATGGCAAGTTTTATCTCACAACTAATATTATTTTAATATTTATTCTCTGTTTTATTGGTGTCTATGTCGGAACCAAAATGGACTAATGAAACGGGATGAAGGGAGTATCACGTAAAAGAAAAAATACTCCAAAACGATATGTAAATCTCGTATTAAATTTCGATAAAATTACGTGCCCGATAAATGAAAAGTTAATAGTAGTAAGTTATATCGGGCGGAACATAATGACAGGTAGAGGGAGTACTTAATTAGATTATTAGTCATAACCACATTCCATTAACCACCATCGATAGCCGATACCCTCAAAAGTACAAGAAAATAGAAACAATATGCTATTCAAAAAGTTGAAGAATTAATTAAGACGAAAAGATAAGCCACCAACACAAACACCCCTTCTACACAAGATAATGGTAATTAATCTTCCAAAATCAATCATTCTTTAATTAATTAGTGCGGTGGAATCTTTGATAAGAAAGAAAGTAAAAAGATTGAGAACAACACTAGTGTTATTAATTCATTATAAATTAAATTAAATAAACCCCAAACAGCACTGGTATACATATATAATTATATATAAGAATAAAAATATTGGAGCAGCCTGAAGAAAAACCCGAGTGAAGAAATTAGGTTAGTAGGTAGAGAGGACTGAAATCAGAGAATCCATGCAGAAATTAGGGTTAGGGTTTGTTCTTCAATTGAGTTTTAGCGCCAAGAAGAAACCGCGAAAAGCGGCTGATTCTGCCATCCGAGGAAGAAGGAGTCGTTGAGGAGGTGGAGCTGGTAACCTTCGGAGGGGTAATGGAGGCGGAGGAGGAGCTTCGCTTGGGATAGGGCGAAGGGGCTGAGCGCCACGTGGCAGAATCCGGCGCTTCTCATCATCATCTCCCACGATCGGAACCTCTCGTGCCGCTCCCGCCGGCTCTCCCCCTCCGCCGCCACGATGTCGGCGATCTCCCTCCCGAACCACACCTGCTCCACCGCCAGCCGCTCGCGGCTGTTGGGCGGCAGCGTCGCCTCCAGCGAGTCGAACACCGCCGCGTAGTGGTCGAGCGCCTCCACGAACCGCTGCTGGAAGACAGGGTGGTTGTGGTTCGCCTCCCGCTCCGCCACCGTCACCACCCTGGGGCCCATGGCCTTGATGCGGTGGAGGAAGAGGTGGAGGCGGTCGCGGTCCTTGAGGAGGCGGTGGAGGTAGTGGACGCAGTTCACTGCCAGCGCCTCGTGGGGGAGGAGGAGGACCGATGACGTCACCGATACCAATTCCTCGTCGGAGACGACGATGAGCGGGTGGAACTGGAAGCGGAGGCCGAGGGAGTGGGCGAACTTCGCGAGGCGATCGCCGGTGCGGCGGAGGATGTCGAGGTCGGTGCCGGTGCCGGTTATCCGGAGCGTCGGCGGAGGGATGCGCTCCGCCACCGCCTGCATCAACGGCGGCCACTGGACGCCGTGCATGATGTCGAAATCGAGGATGTGGATGGCCTGCTGCCCTTCGATCGCCTCCAGAATTGCCTGATTCGCAGTCAGCTGGCTAAACCTAATGAACGGCGTGATCTGGTTCAGAGAAAGGTACGACGATTGGAGCACCGCCACGTCGTCGCTCGCCCCCTGCGCGGCTGCGGCGGAGGAGGAGCAGCAGCGGCTGAGGCGGAGGGAGAGGGCCTTGGTGAACTGGTGGACGAGCCTCTCGTTGGAGTCGCCGTAGGGGGAGGAGTTGGAGAGGAGGATGGCGATGAGGCGGTGGGCGGCGGAGAGATCGGAGCGGGAGATGAGCTCGGCGCAGCTGATGAGGAGCTGGCGCATGTGGATGGGCGGCGGGATCTGGTGGCGGCGGAGGTACACATTGGGCGGCGATGGATCCTCCTCCTCCTCATGTGATGATGATCCGAAGGAGCCCAACATATCTTTATAATTACTAACACCCAATCACAACCCACCAAATAATTACTAATTAATTAACCCTAGAGAGAGACATCCATTCCACACCCTTAAAGTTAAATGATTTGATTTGATTATCAAAAAAAAAAAAGAATTAAGAAAATTAAAGAAGTGGAAATTAGGGGGAGGTGAGGAGAGGACAATGTTGTGGTTGCATTGATTTGAATTGAAGAGTTAAAATCAAAAGGGCCATATGAAATGATAGTGGTATGATGATGGAGAAAGAAGGGAGTGTGTTTGTAGAGAGAGAGAGAGATGGGGAAATTAATGTTGGGGTTGAAGAAGAGTAGCAGAAGTGGTTATAACTGGAGCTAGGTGGCTAGGAACAGTAGACACAAGCACACAAATGAGGAGTAAATGCATGTATATATACATACATATGGAGAGAGTGAGTGAGTGAGTGAGTGAGTGAGTGAGTGAGTGAGAGAGAGAGAATTGAAGAAGATGAATATAAATAAATTAATATTAATTTAGGGTTTTGGTTGTGTGTGAAACCAAGCTTTCATGGGCTGTTTTTTTTTTTTTTTCTTTTTCTCCCACACACACAGAGAGAGGCACAGTATTAGCGATTGGGAGCGAACAAGAGTCGCCGACATACATTGCCAAATGTCTGCTTCAACAGATGAAAAAGAGAATATTTGCCAATATTATTATTATTATTATTATTATTATTATTATTATTATTATTATTAATTATCATGCATAAATTCTACTTATTTTGCAATCAAGGTCCTTAAAAAATATTGCCAACATTTGGAATCGATTTCTCATGCCAACGTCTTTGCTTCCCTCATGTTCGTTGATCTAATTAATCTGAAGATCTTTATCTTGAAACACATAATCATTCTAATCCTAAAATGGCCATTTTCATTTACAAAATGTTTAAAATCACTTCCACTAAAATAGTAAACATCTAGTCATTTTTTTTCCTATCATTCATTTCATATAAATAGTTCCACTTTTTTTTTTATTCTAATATGACAAAAAATATTTAATTCTTCTTAATTATATTTCCTTATAATTAATTACAACCACACAACTTAACTTTTTTAATATTTGTGCTCATTTCATATGGTGCTATTTATATGAGATAAAAGTAGTATAAATGTACTATTTTACCCTTACCAAGGAGTATCTCTTACAACCTCCATCTCAAATCATTGGACACATTTATTTATGTCAATTAATATACATTTTTTCACCAAAGCCTAATATGGGTTTTGAAATGTAAATTTGAATTTTATTTTTCTTTTATGAGATAATATGACACTCGTAATATCCCGTAAAAAAAATTCAAAATTACATTTCAAAAGTCGTATTAAATTTTGGTAAAAAATCGTGCATTGATTGACTTAAAAAAATATGTCCAATGGTTGGAGTTGGAGGTAGTAATTAATGAGAGATGGCGAGCAGGTCTACAGGAAAGGATCCCGGCGAGCACGACAAAGGCTGGACACACGTTCAGAGTAGAAGACAGAAGTATGGCAGATCTCCCTCCTCATCTCCGGTTATCACCTATTTCGTCACCAACCTACCGGAAGGAGTTACGAGCAACCTTCTATGGAAAACCTTCCAAGCTTTCGGCACCATAAAAGATGCCTACGTCGCCGTGAAAAGAGATGTCAGAGGTAATAGATTTGGATTTATCAGAATGCTAGATGACGGAAAACACCGGGTAGACCTTGACATCCTCAAAATAGCATGCATCTCCGGCAAACCTCTCTTGATATTTCCAGCCAAGTACGACAGGCAAAAACGCAGGATCTTTCAGCCCCCGGAACAACACCATCCAGAGCGTAAAAGTCATGACACATCTGCTCCCGTCACAACACCGGCCAACTCCTTTTTTCAAAATCCTAAGGTCTCCTACAAGGACGTCGTTACCGGCAATGCTACCTCTACACCGAAAATCATCTCTTACAGTGGCTTGGAGTCCTCCACCTTCCTAAACGCCATTGGGACAGGTCTGATCGTTGAAATAAAACAGCCAAACTCCTATTTACCATTCAAACAGGCCTTAGAGCAGAAAGGATATATCTCAGTGCCTATACACTACATTGGTGGTTTAAGCTTCCTCATCATCTCACCTTCAAAAGAAGAAGTGCCCACTCTTTCCAGGTTTTGTTGCTCTCTTTCCACCTCTCTCATTACCTCAATGACACCTTGGAACGGCCAACACGTCGATCATGGCCGATTGGCCACCATTCATGTTCAAGGGGCTCCTTTACTACTACGCACAAAAGACTTCTTCAATACGGTGGCCGCCCGAATCGGGAAAGTTATCGTAGGCGCCGATTCCGCTGAGGTTTTTGGAGATCGTTCACCTACCATGTGCTGTTTTCTCCCAAAATCCACTCCTTTGATTGAAGAGGTTTATCTTATCTCCTGGAAACAAACCTCCTTCCATGTTCGGGTCACTGAGAACATTTCCCCACCTTCTTCTTTCCCATGGGAGTCCTCAAAGTCCATTCCCCCTGCTGTTCAAGCAATGGACTCCGAAACTTCCCCTCCTTCCCAACCAAATCTCGACCCTCCCATCCCTCCGATCACTGTTTCCTATGTTGCCGGCAATACATCTTCGCCGGCCATCCCCTCCACTTTTCCTCCCATCGTGAACCTCCCGACCAACCCCTCGAGTTCCAAGAACGCATTTACTCACTTGCATGGGGGCGTGCAAACATTCTCACCCAACGGCAGTGTTCCTCCCGCCCCTTCACTTCCCAAAACCACATTAACTCATTTGCATGGTAACATGCAACACCCACCCGCATCTCAAGGACCCTCATCTACCCCCATATTACCTTCACTCTCTCCCATAAATTCCTTACCGATCTTCCAATTCAATGGTGGACTAGCCTTAAATGATCACTCCCCAGTCGGCCGCTCAAGGAAAAGAGTGCGCAGATCTAAGAGTCCCAATATTCTCCTTCCATCGGTCCCCTCCCACTCCACCATTCCGGATATTAATGCTCCTCTCCCCAATATTGCCCCCATCATCATTAATACCCCATCCCAAAACCTAGTACCCACTCTCCTAGCCGACATTAATCCCGAGATCACCAATACTCCCTCGATACCTCCCACTGATCCGGAACTGTCATTGGAAATAGAGAATACCATACACTTGGGTTCACAACTAGGGTTCGATCTACAGAACTCCAAGGATGCCCTGGCAAACGCCATTATTGGAGAAAGGAGCAATGTTATTAATCCATGAATTTTCTATCAATAAACATAAGAGGGGCCCACGGCCCAAACAAAGCGGATTGGATCCGAGGCCTCATCACATCCCATGGCGTCCATTTCATTGCAATACAAGAGACAAAATACACTGCAAATTTCCGTTCCATAGCTAATAAATTCTGGGGTAGAACGGCATTCAACTGTCTTGAAGTCGCATCGACCGGAAGATCCGGGGGTCTCGCCTCCATTTGGGACCCCACACTCTACCAAGTCACTGATCACATTTGTAACAGATACTATCTCCTAATCACCGGTATCCTCGTCTCATCCAGCTCCTGTCTTAACGTGGTAAACGTCTACGCCCCGAATGATCCAATTGAAAGAAGAAGGCTATGGTCAGACCTTCATCTCCTCAAAACCACCAGACCGGGATGGTGGATCTTTCTTGGAGACTTCAACGAAGTGAGAAGACCCGAGGAAAGGAGAAACTCCGAGTTCCATGCCCATAATGCTGCCCTATTCAACCATTTCATCGATAGTTTAGACCTTATGGAATATATGATGGGTGGACGGAAGTTCACCTACGTTACTGATAATGGATCAAGCTCCAGCAAGCTTGATCGGTTTTTAGTATGTCGAGAATTCCACAATAACTGGCCAGAAGCCTCCGCCACAATTCTATCAAGCACAGCCTCAGACCACAGCCCTATACTTCTCTCCACTGTAAATGTCGATTTTGGCAAGAAGCCCACTCGGTTATTCAACTCTTGGTTTGAAATTCCCGGCGCTAAAACCACCGTTTCAAGATGGCTCGAAGACTTTTCTTTCGAAGGACCGGCAGATCTTAAACTCCATGTTAAGCTTAAATGGATAAAAGGCCGACTGAAGAACTGGGTAATGGATGCTAAGTCTCAAATGGATCAGCAGCTTCGGTCCAAGGTCTGCAGATTAGAGGCTCTTGACATTGCCGCTGAAAACCGGACTCTATCCGAAACAGAAAAAGAGGAAAGAGTTGTCTGCAAAACTTATATCCAAGAGCAGAACTACATGAAAGCTATGGATTTGAGACAAAAATCGCGAATCCGATGGGCCAAGGAAGGAGACGAAAACAGCAAATTCTTCCATAATGTTATAAAGGCCAATCTCAGTTCAAACCGCATCCACGGAATCCGAGTCGGCAACACGTGGGAATCAGATCCGTCCCTCATAAAAGATCATTTCTACTCCTTCTTCGCCACAAAATTTTCAGAGCCAACTCTCCTAAGACCACGCCTAAACTGTTCCAATCTCAGAAAAGTAAACCCCGCGGACGCCGTGGATCTCGTTAAACCATTCTCCATCGAGGAAATCAGGGCAGCTGTGATTGGATGCGACGGCAACAAAGCCCCGGGACCGGATGGCATAAATCTGTGCTTCTTCAATAAGTTCTGGAATAACCTTCATGGTGACCTGTCCGATATATTCAACAAATTCTTCCATGAAGAATCCCTCAATCCAGCCTGTTTCTCATCATTTCTAGCGCTCATACCAAAAGGAAAAGATCCGGGAAGCATGAACGACTATCGCCCCATTAGTCTCATCGGGAGCCTTCATAAAATCATCTCCAAGAACCTAGTCAACAGACTAAAACTGGTGATTACCAATCTCATTTCGGAAGAACAATCAGCTTTCCTTTCCGGAAGAAGTATCCTCGACGGCCCCCTCATTTTAAACGAGGTCATTCCCTGGCTCAAAAAAAGGAAGAATGAAACATTTCTCTACAAAGTCGATGTCGAGAAAGCGTACGACTCCATCAATTGGTCTTTCTTGGATTCTATACTCTTGCAAATGGAGTTCCCGTGCAAATGGAGGAATTGGATTTCGTTCCTCGTTAGATCTGCAAAAGCATCAGTCCTCGTTAACGGATCACCGACGCAAGAATTTTATTGCTCTCGGGGGCTTCGACAAGGGGATCCCCTCTCACCATTTCTTTTCGTCATCGCCATGGAAGCCCACACAAGCGTAATGAAGACAGCCTGCTCTTCCGGAATATTCACTGGATTAAACCTCGATCATTCCTCCAATCCGCTCTCCCACCTCATCTATGCCGACGATGTTATCTTCGTGGGCAGTTGGTCACTTCGTAATGCAATCTCGCTCAAAAGAATTTTACGTTGTTTTCATATCGTTTCAGGTTTAAAAATCAACCATACGAAGAGCAGTTTGTTCGGGATTGGAGTCGATTCCTACCAAACTCAATTGATGGCTGACATGCTCGGTTGCTCAAGAGGCTCTTTCCCCTTCAAATATCTTGGTCTGCCCGTCGGAGGAAACATGAACCTCGCTCGCAATTGGCAACCCGTCGTGGATATCTTCAACTCTAAACTTTCATCGTGGAAGGCGAAAACAATTTCCTTTGGAGGTAGAATCACTCTCCTTAAATCAGTCCTCAATTCATTGCCGACTTACTTCTTTTCAATGTACAAAGCCCCACTTCGAATCATAAACAAGTTGGAACAAATCCGAAGAAAATTCTTATGGGGAGACACTCCCGAAAATGGCAAAATGAAATGGATTGCGTGGAGATACTTCACTGCCCCAAAAGAATTCGGTGGGCTGAGAATCGGCTCCCTTCTAGCTCTTAATCATTCGATGCTCGTGAAATGGTGGTGGCGATATCACATGGACAACAACCAACTGTGGAGAAGAATTATAACTTTTATTCATGGAAACTCCAATGGTATTGGACACATACCTATCTCATCCCTTGCAAGTCCTTGGAAACAGATCTCAAAGCTAAACCGCGAGACAACCCCTTTCGACATCGACCTCCCATCACTTTTTCAACCACATTATAACAGCAGCTCGCGCTCCTCCACACCCACTTGGAGATGGCTGCTACATCCCTCTGGCGCTTTCTCCGTCAAAAGCATTCGAAGCAAGATCGAATCTAGCCTTGGCTCTCTTATGGTCCCGTCTCTGGATTGGAACACCTGGGCCCCATCGAAAGTTAATTTTCTGGCGTGGAGAATCCTGCATAACGGCCTCCCTACTGGTTCTAACCTCATACGCAGAGGAGTCCACATCCCCAACCCATTATGCCCGATGTGCCAATCCGCCGACGAAACCACCAGTCACCTTCTTGGAACCTGCCCAGTAGCGGAACACGTCTGGGAAGCCATCTCCCGGTGGTGCCTTATCCGCCCTATTATCATACTCGAAACCTCGGATCTCCTTCACATCCATAGAAGACAACGTGGTTCGGTACGTTGGCGTAATACAATACAACTCGTAGCTCTCACCACAATTTGGGCTCTTTGGAAGCATAGAAACGAGGTTGTTTTCAACCAAAGGAGTATCTCCGTCGACAACATCATTGGAGAGATCAAATCTCTCAGTTACCTTTGGTTGCACAGTCGTACAAGTCATTCTTTGGTTAGTTGGTCGGAATGGAGTTCCTTCGATCTTTGTAAGATGAACTTGTAACTTACTTGCAGTTGAAGTCTTGTTATCCTTGAATAACAAGCTATCATCAATAAAAATTTCCTTTGTTTACCTTTAAAAAAAAAAGTAATAAGTATCATAACAACCACACAACGAAACGAGATTGTCCGACATCTCTATATAAGACGTCCAAATGAGCATATTCATGTAAATAACACGATCATGAGTCGCGTGCCCTTGGCAGGCTCCTTCTGTGAAATGCGTTGGAATATGAATGAATTTATTAAATAAATTAAAAATAATAATTAGATGTTAGTTTAAGCGATAGCTATTGGACTTGAGAGTGAGACTAAGCCCAAAAGTAGAATTAAAAAAATAAATGTAGTCATGAATCGAACCCGGGTCTGTGTTATGCAAATCTATTTTTAGGAAAAAGTAAGGGCATTTTCGACATAAATAAATATTTACACTTCTATTTTTGGGGTCTATTCTTATTATATAGTAGTATAGATAAAATGCGCATATAAATTTTTTAACCAACGTACATTTCAACCCAAAGGTACACGGTTTTAGGGTTCGCAAAATCAGTTGCAAAATTCATAGCTTTTCATCGTATTTAATTATTTTACTCTCAATTCCAATGAATCCTAACCATGCATTTGGCCCACCAAACCGACCACAAATGAATTTATTGCCGTTTGAATTTGCAAATTTAATTGGTTTCCAACTTAAAGCAGTTACCCCCTTCAATATACCTTTGTGTACTATCTATACTCGTATAATTATTCAACCACTATATATATCAATAATTATTCAACCTTTATAAATAAAAATATTAACAGTTCGTAATGTTCAAAATACTCATACTTTTTATAAAAAAATGGAAAGTGATGCGTAATACAGACCCGAATTCAATTTCCGGCGGGTGCATTTATTCTTTTTCTTTTTAAATCTATTTCTAGCCCTATTCTCACTCTCAAGCCTAATAACTATTACTACCATTTTCATTTTTAATTTGTTTTCTTTCACATTCCAACACAAACATAATTTATATTTAATTCTTTCCGCCGCAAAGCACAGGCACCTGCTAGTTATATATAGTAATTATCCACCATTATTTTTAGAAAGTCTTACCTTTTTGTTACTTGCGAAATGTTCAAAATATCTGATGCACTATACAGACCCGGGTTCGATCACTGGTGCATTTATTCTTTTCCTTTTTAATTCTATTTTCGGGCCTATTCTTACTCTTAGACTCAATAACTATTATTTTAAACTAATATCTATTTTTATTTTTAATTTGCTTAATAAATTCTTTTACATTTCAACACATCACAATTTATATTTAATTCTTCCCGCCACCACGCGCAGGCGCCACGCTAGTTTTTTTTACTACCTCTGTTTCAAGATACTTGTCTATATTTCTCTTTTGGTTCATATCATTATACTTGTAGACTTTCTAAATTCGGTAAAGAATATTTGGCCATAATTGATTCACTTTTCTTAAAATTAATTACAACTATATATCATCTTATTTTTTAATTTTCGTACCTTATAAAACATGGACAAATAGCATTAGATAGAGATAGTAATATTTTTTTCACTCTAATCGGAAATAACAC
>JAOWBJ010056034.1:0-10324 GCA_028566335.1 Monarda citriodora
AAGGGCTGAATTAAAAGTGCTAAAAAGAAAAAAATAAAATAAAAGTGGTAGGAAGTTCTTCAAATGAGCTCAAAGGTGGTATTTATATCCTTGCTTGGACCCTTCTCCAAGTTTTTTGAGCTGGCGTGTTGATTAAGTCGGCAAAAGCAGCTCGTCCACGTGTCAGCAAGGCATTCGCTGTTTAAATCCAGAGCTCATTTCAAATTTTATCGGCTAAGTACCCAACCTGGCCAGTTATCAACATTAGCCCAGGTTGTGCTTTTTCCTTCAAAATGACCAATTCTTCGGCCGATTTCGGGCTTTTCTCCTTGGCTCGCCTTCTTAACATGCTTCCTCGTACTTTTACCATTTTCCTACACAAAACACACTAAACCCACGTAAAATCCACGAAATAAACATCAAAATGACACTAGAAATGGGTAACGAAAACTAGCCTATCAGTGAGCTCGCAGGTCGATCTGACCACTGAGCCGAGCGTGGATCTCCCTCTCAGCGAGCTGGAGGTAATTGTTATACCCCTCCTTTGTCTTTAATTATTAGAATAATTACAAAGATTGATTTGAGGATTTGTTGTGGCAGGTTGCTGAGGGGATGCTGGCAGAGGGCCAACAACTGATGGCCCGAGCTGCCTCCTTGTTGAAGAAGGGGGCTGCGGCGAAGGCCCTTCTGAGTTCGCAGGAGGAGATGGAATCCCTCCGTAAGAGGGCTGAGGCGGCCGAGGCTGAAGCTGCCATGGCCCGGAAGTCGAAGGAGGTCGCTGAGTCTTCACTTGTGGCCTTGAGGTTGGAACTCCGCAGCTTGCGGAGCGAGCATTCGCAGTTCGCTAGCGAAGTGGTGGCGGACCAAGGGCCCCTACTGAGGGCGGTAGTGGAAAGAATTCTGCTCTCATCGAGGTTCGGCGAGCTGGCCTCGAACTTGGGCACTGTCCTTGGCGAAGCGGCGGTGGTGGAGATGCTGGAAACCGTGAAGGCTGACCACCCGAGTTGGATATCGCCAAGTATGGGTGCAAGGCCCGGACCGATGAGAAAAATAATCGGGCCCTGGTTGAGAAAGTATGGGTTGGACTCTGCGACTTCCCGCTGCTAAAGGAGCTGGAGTCCGCTTCTGTTCGCTTGACGGCAGAAGTTGTGCGAGCTGTGGAGGTCGACCGAGAGGTCGAGATTGATGAACTCTTCTCCCAGGTGTCCAAGGAGCCAGAGGTAGGGGCCAATGATGATGCTAGGGTTGGTTCGCCTCCTCCTTTGTAAATTCCTTTTTTATTTTTATTTTTGTTTTAGGCCTCCGTGTACTCACAGTGCCACTAGGGCACTGCTTTTGATGTTAATAAAGAAATGCTTTGCTTTTGAAATCTGAATCTTGCTTTTTTTCTTTCTTTACCTTTCCTCTGTATTCAGTCGTCGTCTCCCGAGATGTTTGATGCGTATTCCTCCGTTATCCGTATAAATGAACTGGTCGATTCGCTTAAGGTCACAGAGGCAGAGATTGCTTTCTGGAAGGACAAGTATAATCAGTCCGGTGCCATCGTCTCTGTTGGACCTAGTTCGGTGAATGATCAGGATGGTGAACTGACACATTGGAAAGAGAAATACAATCGAGCTGTGGCGGAGTGCGAGCGGATAGAGAGGTTCACTCAAGTCAAATATGATGAGCTCCATGCACGGTATATGCTTCTCCATGATGAGTTACAGGAGGCCAAGGGAGAGCTGAAGCGTATAAGCAGAGAGCTAGAGAAGATGGACCAGGAACATATGGCCTATGATCTCTTCATTCAGCGAACTGGTGGTGTACCGATCTCGAGAGTGAGGAAGCTGGCCACAACGTGCAACTCTTATGGTCGGAGCAAGGACTGTGATCCATTGGTCCTGTATGAAAATATTCTCGAACTAAAGAGTATAGCTTGATATTACACCGTGATTCTAGATCGGTACCCTTCGCTAAGCAAGCTTGTCGGCGATCGCTCCTTCGTTGACGAAGCTAGTCTTTCATCTGCTGTAGCTGTCCGGCAGCTTATGCGAGCTGCGGAGATTCGGCGAACATAACGTGTCGTGGCTAAAAGTCGTCGAGGCGGGAGAGCGGGAGGTCGCACTGTATCTGGTCGCGGAGGAGGAAGGGAGCAAGACCGTGGTTTTGAACTTGACAGCTTGTTGAATGCTCAATTCGACTCCCCCAAAGATTTTGCAGATAACTGGTTGAACTTTAGTCCTGGGTTATCCCTTCTTTGCAGTGACCGGGGTCATTGCTGTTTTGGAGCATACACTTCTCGTTTGTGATGACCGGGGTCAAAGCTGGTTTGAAGTAATGGTTTCTCCTTTATGGGACTTGCAAATCTTTTGTTCGTGTTCATTTAGTCCGGAGACTAGTGGGATCTCGTAAGGTGGCCAACCTTAGAGAAATTATTGTGTGAATTTTTGCATATAAGTGGGGCATGCGAAAATATGTAATGAGACTCATAAATGAATGAAAGGAATTTTATTAATAATAAATTTCGGAATTCCGAAAGAACAAAAGAAACAGAAATATTTACATGAAGCCCTAGGAATGCACTACTACATGTCTAGCCTATAGTTCGCCCACTTATACATAAAACTTCTTCAAATTGGAAATATGCCAAGTGCGGGTAAGAGCTCACCAGACAAATGTGCGAGCTTGTAAGAACCCTTGCCAAGATCCTCTGCGATCTAATACGGTCCTTCCCATGTGGCTTCCAATTTACCGAGTTTTTCTGCTTTGCTGACTTCGTTGTTGCGGAGTACAAGGCCACCGACCTGGAAGTGATGGTGCTTTACTCGGCGGTTGTAGTAGCGAGCTACTTGTTGTTTGTATCGGACTTCCTTTATGAAGGCGAGCTCTCTCTTTTCCTCTAACAAGTCCAAATCTGCTCGGAGATTTTCGTCATTGACCTCTTCGGAAAATTGTATGACACGAGAGCTCGGCATCCCGATCTCGACTGGTATGAATGCCTCGGTGCCATAGGCTAAACTATATGACGTTTCTCCATGCGAGGTTCTGGGTGTAGTCCGATAGGACCATAGGACATTTGGTAAGTTCTCCACCCACAATCCTTTAGCTCGTCCCAGTCAAGATTTTAGTTCGTTCACGATAGTCCGGTTGGTGTCCTCGGTTTGTCCGTTAGCTTGAGGATGAGCTACCGAGGTGAACTTCTGTTGGATGTTAAGTTCTTCACACCATTCTCTGAATATTATGTTCGTGAACTGTGTCCCATTATCCGAGACCAATATGTGTGGTATCTAGAACCGGCAGACGATGTTCTTCCACACGAAGTTGTGGGCATTCTTGATTGTAATCTTGGCCAATGGTTCGGACTCTACCCATTTCGTGAAGAAGTCGATTGCAACGATCAAGAATTGCATCTGCCCCGGGGCCTTGTCAAAGGGTCCAACTATGTCAATCCCCCATTGCATGAACAGCCATGGGCTTTGCATGCTGGCGAGCTCTGTCTGCGGTAGTCGCTGCACATTCGAGTGTATTTGGCACTGTGAACAACTCTTAACCAGCTCGGTTGCATTGTATGTCAACGTTGGCCAATAGTATCCCCTTTACATTACTTTCTTGGACAATGCTCGGGGTCCAATATGGCTACCACAGGACCCTTCATGTACTTCTCTCAAGACATAGTTCGCTTCTCTAGGTCCTACACATCGCAATAGAGGTTGGAGGTAGGATTTGCAGTAGAGAACACCCTGCTCCAGTGTGTACTTTAGCGATCTCGTGAGAAGCTTTCGGGCTTCGAGCTTGTCATCAGGTAGTTCCCCTGTTTCCAAGTATATGCGGATTGGGGTCATCTAGCTGGGATCGTCGTTGATATCGCTCACTTCAACCTCATCGATACTTCTGCTCTGGATATCTTCTACAGGCGAACTGGTTGATTTGGAGGATGCGAGCTTACTTAAGGCGTCAGCTTGGTGATTCTGACCTCGTGTGACTCTGACCAGTTCAAAGTATGAGAACATCTGCTGCGAGCTGCGGATTTTATCAAGGTATCTTTTCATCTTCTCTCCGCGGGCTTCACTTGCATTCAGTATGTGGTTTACCATGACCTGGGAGTCGCTATAAACCTTGACAGTCTCAATGTTCAGGCTCTTTGCGAGGCGAAGTCCATGAATAATAGCTTCATACTCCACCTCATTGTTGGTGGTTGGGAATGCAAAACGGAGCGAATAAGTTACCTCGTGTCCTTCCGGACTGATAAGCAGGATCCCTGCTCCACTACCTGCTTTCCCCGAAGCTCCATCAACATAAACCTGCCAGCAGTTCGTAGGTGCTTCCTTTGGCTGCTCGGCTATACTTCTCTTCGGGGTCAGTTCGGGAGCCTTTGGGTCCTCTTTGAACTTTGCCTCGGCTAGAAAGTCGGCCAAGGCTTGTCCTTTATAGCTTTGCGGGGAAGAAAGGATATCGTATATTCCCCGAGCTCAATGGCCCACTTCGCAATGCGTCCTGAGGCTTCAGGCTTGGTGAGGACTTGGTAAAGTGGGAGATCGGTTAGGACTTGGATTGGATGTGCATGGAATATGGCCTCAATCGCCTTGCAGCATTGACAAGCGCAGGTGCGATCTTTTCCAATGGTTGGTACCTTAGCTCGGGTCCTTTGAGTTCTCGGCTTATGAGTAGACACGGAGTTGGTAACGTCCCTCCTCGCGAATTAGCACTGCACTGATGGACTCATCTGATGCGCCAAGGTATAATGACAAATGTTTACCCTCCTTTGAAACGGATAGTGTAGGGAGTTTGGGGAGATAGCCTTTGAGATCCTCAAAGGCGTTGCGGTATTCCTCTTTCCACTCGAAGTTCGGAGCCTTCTTTAGAATTTGGTAGAATGGAAGCTGCTTTTCCGCCGCTTTTGAAAGGAAACGTCTCAAGGCAGCGAGGCATCCTGTAAGTTTGTGCACATCATGGATGGGTTTAGTGATCGCCATATCCTTGACTTGGATGGATTTGCCTCCAAGCTCTTTTGTGATACCCAACAACCCAGGAACTTTCCAGCTCGCACCATAAAGGTGCACTTCTCCAGATTTAGCTTTAGGTTGGTAGTTTGGAGGATGTTGAAAACAGTTCGTAGGTCAACGACGCAGGTACCCTCTTCTCGGCTTTTTACAACTATGTCATCGACATAGACCTCAACGATCTTCCCTATGTGGGGCTGGAATATCTTGTCGACCATTCGCAGGTAGGTCGCTCCTGCATATTTTAGACCAAAGGGCATCTTTCTATACGCAAAAACCCCAAAATCAGTGATAAATGTTATTTTGGGGGCGTCTTCACTATTCATTAAAACTTGATGGTACCCTTTATACAAATCTGAAAAACATAAAATATTATAGCCTACTAAGGCTTCTACTTTCTTATCTAGGGGAGGGGATAGCAATCCTTGGGCAGTGCTTGTTGAGATCCGTGTAGTCTACGCAAATGTGCCAACCTCCTCCTGCCTTTCGGACCATCACCGGATTGGCTATCCAGGTCGGGTATTTGACTTCGAAGAGGATCTTCGCTTGAAGTAGCTACTTGACCTCGTCCTGGATCACCCGGATTCTCTTCGCAGCAAACTGACGTTGTTTCTGCTTCACCGGCCTTATGCTGGGGTCAATGTTGAGCTTGTGGGTGATGATATCTGGGGACACCCCGGTCATGTCGAGGGGTATCCATGCGAAGACGTCTCGGTAGTCTTTTAGGAGTTGGATCACTTGCGATCTGAGTTGGGGAGGTCCAGCGAACCCAACCTTGACTATCTTGGTTGGCTCATCGTCGTATAGTGGGATCTCCTCGGTGAGTGGAGCTATGGCAGGTGGCGTATTCTCTTGTTCCAACTCCGCAATTTGCTTTAATTTATATGCTTGGTGGTACCGCTCGGTAGTCTCGGCACCACGTAGTGCAATCTGCATGCACTCTTTTGCCCGCTTCTGGTCGCCCCGGACTGTGACCACTTCGTTTTTTGTCGGGATTTTTATCATGAGATGGTAAGTAGAGCAAACGGCTCTGACCGCATTGAGCCAATCCATTCCAAGGATAATGTTGTAGGGCGATGGGGCACATACCACAAAGAACTGTATGGATGTGGTTGAGCTCGCGGGAGACCGGTCTACTGTGACGGACAAGCTAATGACCCCGTTAGGTCGCGTCTCCTCTTGTGCAAAACTCTTCAAGGGCAGAGGCACTGGGGCTAGCTGAGCAGCATCTAGGCTCAGCTTGTCGAAACACGTCCTAAAGAGAACACTCACAGATGCTCCACTGTCAACGAACACCCGGTGTACCAGCTTATTTGCGACCCCTGCCTGGATCACTATGGCATCGTGATGCGGGGTCCTAGCAGGTACTGGATCTGCCTCGGAGAATGTAATGGTCTCCTCTCTTTTGAGCCTCATGCCCGTGGGATCCTCCGAGCTTGAACCCCGGGTTTCGGCTTTATGAGAAGACTTGGTATGTCCCAAGGGCAGTCCGGTAATTGCCTCAATAGTCCTATCGAATTGAGGCGTAATGTCATCATCGTCGTCATCGGGCTCTTGCTTCGCCTTCTTGTTGGCTTGGCAGTCATCCTTTCCCCGGTTGTGACACTTTTTGCTCTTACCTTGGCCGTTACCCTGGTCTTGGTACTTTCTGAGGGTTCCATCTTTCACCAAGGCCTCAATGCTTTCCGCGAGGTCGCGGCACTCCTCCGTGTCATGGTCGTGATCCTTGTGGAATGTACAGTAACGTTTCTTTGACCTGCGATCAGCCGGCCTCTGCATGGGGCAGGGCTTCTCAAACAGGTTCGTGTGCAGCTCGTATATCTCTTCACGTGGTTTGGTCAAGGGAGTGTATTGAGGCTGATCCGGGTTCTGGTGTGGACCGAGCCTTGACTCGATATCTTGACGGGGTCCCAGTCGGGATGACACTGGACCCTGCTGCAACCTCTCATGGACGTTGCAGCGGCCTGAGCTCTGTAGGCCGCGATCTGCGGACTACTTCTTTTTGGACAATTCACCCTTGTCCTGGTCGCGCTTCCGCCGATCAGCATCATCAGCTCGCGCATATTCGTCTGCGATCTTCCAAAATTCCGCTTGTGTCTGGGGTTCCCCCTTCACGTGTTCCCGATAGAGATCTCCAGGTCGCAATGCGTTCTGGAACGCCGAGATGATCAGCACGTCGCTGGCATCATCTACTTTCAATGCTTCCTGATTGAACCGAGTCAGGAAGTCATTGATCGATTCCTCATCGCCTTGCTTGATGGTCAACAGCTATGCAGGGGTGAAGTTTGGCTTCTCTTTTTGGTGAAAGCGCTTTTTGAAGACTTCCACAATTTTTCGATATGAGTCAATGCTGTTGGGGGTAGGCTATCGAACCATACCCGAGTTGTGTCGACCAATAGTTCAGGGAATACCTTGCACATGTTGACCTCCTCCAGATTCTGGTTCCACATGTTATATTGGAACTGTCCAAGGAAATTCCTCGGATCTCTTTGGCCATCATAAGGTTGGATGCTGGGCACTTTATAACGGCTCGGGAGACGAGTCTCGCAGATCTCCCTAGTGAACGGGGTTGGCATCAACCCGTAAGCATCGAACCCTCCACGGTGGTGATGGGATCTCTCTATTGATGGAGATCGCGAGGGGCAGCGATCTCGGTTGCGGTGAGACCTGTGGTGTCGGGGTGATGGGTCGCGCTAGCTGCGATGATGGTTGCGGTGTTGAGGCGCATGTCGAGGCGGACTGCGATCTCGATTCCGATCTCGGACAATTTCTATGCTCGGATCATTCTTCTCCCGGTTGCGGGTTGATCCCTGTTGTTCTTGGGGTCCTTCCTGGTTAGGCCCCTTGTATTCCTAGAGGAATTGTGCCAGTTTGTCCTTATTTACCTCCAGGAAGTCCTGGATTGCTACTTCGTATACCGTGTGCCGCGAAGATGCGGCCTGGTGGCTCCCTTCCTTGCCGGAGCCGATCTCGTCGCCTTCCCGATCAATAGGGATGTTTTCCAACACCAGATTGGGGTCTGGATTGGCCACCGGATCTTTAGGGCGCGGGGCGGTTTCAGCATCTTTGTCGAGTTGTTGTTACCGCCGGTTGGAGCCCGGGAGGCGTTTGATCTAGTGTTGTGGTTCTTCGGAGGCATAATTGAATGAGTGTATGAAAAGCTGTGATCGAAACCCAATAACAATTCGGTTCCCACAGACGGCGCCAGTGATCGATCGTGCTTTTTATGAGCTCGTTTTTATGATGAAGAACGTAAAAAGAATAAGAATGCGAGAGACTTACGTGGTTCGATCCGCTATGTTTGCAAATCTACGTCCACGGGAAGAAGGGAAAAGTGTATATTGCTCTTGTGAGTATGAGAGTGTGTATCCCCTCTTCTATCCTAGTGCCTTTATTTTTAGGCTTACAAGTAGAATCATACTCTAATACAAAGATTGGGCCTGATCGGATAACCTTAAAGCCTTGTTGATATCTTTTTACCTGATAGATATCTGAATCTCTATCTCTCTATATAATAGATCTTGGGGATAGGCTTGGAGTAGGAGTCCTCATTATGGTAGGAGTCTTGATAGTGAGCTGGCGCGAGCTATAGACCGACTTGGGCCTGATCCGAACGGAGCCGGCCTGGGCCTCAATGGGCTTGTGCGATCTTGTTAGGCTTGTGGTCTTCGGAGTGGGCTTTGTGTTCGGGCCGAATAGCGTTGGGCCAAGCTTTTATCGAGGTCCATATATATTGAACATTGTGATTGGGTCAAGTTATTAGGCCGTGTACTATCAACAATCATCTTTTAAATATTAATTTAAGTATATTGTATAATTTAATTTTATAATTATTTTCCAAAGTACTCCAATTCGATTAGAGTCTGATTGCCCTAAAATACAACGCGTACCCACTAATTTCACTCGCATCACTTCTCTTTAGCTATAAATAACCAAACATGGTGGGCCACTTCCTCCGCTTTATAAAATCCACCAACATTTTATTAAGAACTTTAAAATCAAAATAAATAAATAAATAAATAAATAGCTAGATTGTCTTTAGTTACCTCAAAATAGAGTTACCTCTCACCCAAAAGAACCGAAATAAATTTAAAATCGGCGGTTTTTAATGGCAGGTAGGGATGTCAATCGGGTCAACCCGGGCGGGTTCGGGTCAGTCTTGTCGGGTTGCGGGTTATTCGGTCCGGGCTCAATCGGGTCGATCTTTTTGCGGGCTAAAAAATCTTGACCCTAACCCTAAAATTCGGGTCTCGGGTTGGCCCGTCGGGTTATAATATTTATTGAAGAAAAATTATTAACAATAATATACAGAGAACAAAAGTTTAATTTTGGCAAAATACTACTAATATAAAATGATATTCAATATGAATTTATTTGGATGTTTTTAATATTTATTGTATGTATGTTGATAAGAAAAAGATGATAAAATTTATTTTTGAGATTATAATAGAAGGATGACGTCGAAGATTTTTTTTAAAGATGATTAAAGATGCAAATTCAATAAGAATTTGAAAAAGAAAGAGATGTAAGAAGAACAAGAAGAAAAAAATCCATTAAGAAAAAATAAGAAGAATATTACAAAGAAAAGGACATGAAGAAAAAAATTAAACAGAACATGAAGTTAAAAAACGACGGGAAGAAAAAAAAATTAAAAAGAATGGGAAGGGAAAAAAAACGAGGTAAGAAAAAATGAGAGAGAGGTGTAATTAATGGACCCCAACTAAGGATCGATTCCTGGTCGATAGGAATAGCTAGAAAATAATTAGTCACTTACGCCGGAGATCAGAGAACAACAATTCGAAACAAATAATTATATAAATATATAAATTATAAATAATAATATAAAATATAGGTACAGCCCGCGGGCTGACCCGAGGCCAGCCCGATTAACCTGGCGGCCCGACAGGGTAAACCCGGATAGCCCAAAAATTAATACGGGTCAGAAAAAATCGACCTTAACCCTGATTTTTTTCGGGTTACCCAGGTTAACCCGCGGGTTCCGGACCAAATTGACATCCCTAATGGCAGGCGGCTCTGAATAGTTTGAGGAATCAGCAAAATATTCGGTTCGGTTTATGTTTCTAAAATTTGAAACCAGGAACCGGCAGTTACGAAACCATCAGTTCCGGTTAGGAACAAGAAAAGAATTGTTTTTTTAAAAAAATATAATATTATACATATATGATAATTAGGGGTATTGGTAAATAAATCCTCGAACTTTGGGGTGTTTCTGGTTTTTCCCCCAAACTTTAAAAGTGAGCCAAAAAATACCTGAACTTTTGAATATGTGTTAATTTCCCACGACGGAATTTTCCGGCCAAATTATGTCCGACGTGGCACGTCGGAGTTACACACGTGGCAAA
>JAOWBJ010056142.1:0-10322 GCA_028566335.1 Monarda citriodora
AATCATGAATATAAACCCAAGAAAATAAAAGTGATTTTAACACGGGTATTTTATAATTGTCAATTTTAATCAAGTATTGTATCTTACGAACCAAATATTATTTTAAGTTATCTTACTTTTTTAATTGTTCTATCAAACACATAAATATGTTAACTTGATTTTAGTTATCTTACAACTATTTATGAGATTTATCATGAGTTTACTTATCTTGCTATATATATTCTATCAACTTTACCAAACACAACCTAACAACCTAACATGTCAACCAAACTTCTTTCTTGAATCCAAGACTCAAGTTTAACTCATTCTATAATTATATATTACATTATCTAATCCATCAAATGAAAAAAACCTTAATATATCAATTTAAAATTTCCATTTTCAACATATATTTAGTGGCCTCGGAAAATAGTGCAATCATGGCATGCATACTAAAACTACCTCCATCTTATTAGATTAGTCATCTCACTTATTAGTCTTTTTTTTAAAATGACAAAAAATATGTGCCTATAATTAATTTTCTCTTTTTAGAATTAATTACATTCATATATCTCATTTTTTTATTTGCGTACCCGGTTAAACTAAGACTATATTAATAAAATGGAGATAATAATAAATTTGCGACCATTCATCATCAAATAATGTGGTATGTCGCCACATTTCTATACTGTCGTTTTCGGTGTATTACTATAAATTTATGTTGTTGGTTTGTAGTCTAGTGCACATGTGGTGGAAAGTAAAAATTTTTATTTCGGATGGCTAGGATTTGATACTCAATTAGTGCAGATTAGGTAATTTAAGTAGATTAGGATTTACTTTAAAGAAAAGTACAAATTTATATTAAGTAAAATAAATTAATTCAGAAATATTTTATCCAAAAGATAAAACATTCAATCCTTGGAATATAATAAATTGATCCGAACCATGTTCCGCCCCATAAACTAGTGTTATCTCAATTGCTTCTAATTTTTATTTTGGTCCGTCTTAGATATAGTCTCATTTTCATGAATGTAAAAAAAAATACTCTCCAATTAGCACATTTCATCAGTTCTAATTACACAATTTGTTTCATTTCATTAGTTCTAATCACTCACTTTATCTCTCATCAACTACATTATACACATTACAATAGTTTTTACAATAATTTAACATCTAAATTTTATATTTAATCTCTCTTAATCCCTTAGTGAGTTCTATTTCTTTGGTTTATATGCCAAAATGAAATAAGATTAACGAAGTGTGATGGGGTAGTATGTACTACATAGAGTACATTACAGTAATCTTTATTGCTCCTAAAATAATCTAATTATAGATAAACATGAATAGTTGCATAGCCACGTTTAAGCGTGGGTTAGCTAAAGCTCACCCCTTATTTATTTAATTCTTATATTATTTGATTACTTTTGGAATTTTTGCCTAAAATTCAAGTAATGCCAAGAAAAAATTAGTGTTCGTCCATACATCACCATCATAAAAAATTCTTGACTTCGTCACCGACCGTGAATAGAAGGATATGTGAAATTGACGATACTCTGCCACATAATATTCCACCAATTAAAATCAATTAAACCAACTATACTAAGCTAGCGTTGCATTTTTATTTGCATAGTAAAAATTAATTAATGGATTCAGTGCGTGATAAACATCCCTCGTCTTTATATCGATGATACTAAAAATACATAATTATTAACGATGCCAATTCCATGAATATAAATTATTTTCTCGTCAATAATAATAAGATCTCATAATAGTAATGCAATAAAGCCTATAATTTTTTAGAAGCAATAAATTGCCCATGAGCATGAGTACGTAAAGTATGTCATATTGGAAACCAATCAAGTTTTTTTATGGTATAACTTTTTATTTGATGTTTGGAGTAGGAATTAAATTTGTTTCAGATTAAAGATGCACAATGGTGTTAAGTTTTGGGCACACTTCCGTAAGGACGGCCATTTGATGTGGCTGAATTTACGTTGATACTTTTATTATATAAGATTGACATTTTTAAAAATGTCATTTTTATTCATTAAATAATTATATTAAAAATTGACACATTATTCTATATAATTGATACGTAGTACTCCACTATAAATACACAATTATTACTTAACTTAGTTAATCATTAATTAACTAGCTGCAGAAGAGAGCGATTAATTGTACTAACTCTTTCAGGAAAAATAAATTAAAATTTGTACTAGTTACTCTAATTAAGGAAAGTTAAAATTATGGTGTGTTAGATGGCTAGGATATTTAGTGTAAAAGGAAAAACTTTATTCCTTGATGATTTACATTGAAGCTGTAGTACACTTTATATAGCAGTCTACCTATGCTAGAGAAGGAAAGATAATCATTGTACATTAAAGTGTAAATTTGTAACTATGGAAGGTGCGTAATGTATATTTCTGATTGATCTCTGATTGATCTCTTTCCTTCACTCCCCCTCAAGTTGAGTAGTGGGATCTCCGATACTTAACTTGCCTAATACTTCATGAAAATTCTTCGAACTCACGACTTTGGTCAGTATATCCGCAAGTTGATCTTCAGACTTCACATGTGGCAATTCTACAATCTTCGCCTCAATCTTCTCCTTTATGAAGTGTCTATCTATCTCCACATGTTTCGTTCTATCATGCTGAACGGGATTCTCTGAAATACTGATTGCTGCCTTGTTATCGCAAAAGATCCGATAAGGCTGTGATGAGTGGAACCCAAGTTCGGTCATGAGCTTTTTCAACCACAATATCTCCGTCAGTCCATTTTTTATCCCTCGAAACTCTGCTTCGGCACTTGACAAAGCCACCACCTTTTGTTTTTTGCTCTTCCAAGTTACGAGGTTTCCTCCAACAAAGGTGAAGTACCCAGAAGTCGACCTCATATCATTCGGATTCCCTGCCCAGTCTGCATCAGTGAATCCATAGACTTCAAGGTGACCATGCTTCTGAAATAGTAGACCGTGTCCTACTGTACCCTTCAAGTATTGTACTATTCGTAGTACAGCCTCCCAATGTTCTTCCTGTGGAGAGTGCATAAACTGGCTTACTACACCCACCGGATATGCGATATCAGGCCTTGTATGGGATAGGTAAATGAGTTTTCCTATTAGCCTCTGGTATCTCCCCCTATCGGCAGACCTTCCTCCTTCGATACTCCTAAGCTTGTGGTTCTGCATCATTGGAGTGTCGGCCCGTTTACATTCTAACATCCCAATCTCGGTGAGTAGATCAAGGATATATTTCCTTTGATTGATGAAAATTCCTCTTTCCGATCTCAACACTTCAATCCCCAGGAAGTACTTTAGAGGACCCAAATCTTTCATCTGGAATTCTCTGAACAAATTCTGTCTCAGACTCTCCATTTCTTCTCCATCATCACCAGTTATGATCATGTCGTCGACATAGATTATGAGACATGTAATTTTACCTTTTCTCTTCTTAAGAAACAGTGTATGGTCCGAGTTGCTTTGCCTGTAGTTGTACTTCTTCACGACTTCGGTAAACCTCCCAAACCAGGCACGAGGAGACTGCTTCAGTCCATATAAAGTTTTCTTGAGCCTACATACTTCTCCGTTCTCGAATCCCTCCATGAACCCAGGAGGAGGGACCATGAACACGGGCTTCGACAACTCTCCATGTAAAAAAGCATTGGTAACATCAAACTGGTGAAGGGGCAAGTCTCTGTTAGCAGCAAGTGAGAACAGCACTCGAACAGTATTGATCTTGGCCACCGGAGAAAACGTCTCGTCATAGTCCACACCATATGTTTGTGTGTAACCCTTGGCAACGAGTCTTGCTTTATACCTCTCAATAGTCCCATCCGACTTCCTCTTGATTGTAAACACCCACTTACAACCGACTGCATCAACCCCTACAGGAAGCTTATCTTTGACCCAAGTATCATTCTTCAATAATGCCTTCATCTCTGTGAGCATGGCTTCTTTCCAACATTCACTCCTCATTGCTTCCTCGACTGTCCTCGGTATCTCTTCTTTGTACAAAGCAGCTTCATATGCCCGTGCCATTTCGCTCAGGTTCCCTCGAGCACAGTTCGTTATACCATATCTGCTCCTGGTATTGAACCTCTCCGGGGAGTATCTTTTTGGGGGTACACCTCGATTACTCCGAGGAGGAAGAACATATCCACCAACATCTTTCTCCTCAACACTTGCTTCTGCAGGGTTAGTCGAGATAGCAGAATCTTGATTTTCTTCAATAGAATTAGGTTCGGTGTTTACCTCGGATACCGATTGAGGAGTTTCAAGGGGAGGACACTGAGGGGACTCAGGTGGAGTAGCATGCTCTGGAGTAGCGACGGCTGTTGTCTCGGTTGGATCCTCAGATGAATAACTCGATGGTGACACAAGCCATCCTAAGTAGTCCCCATGTGATTCCTTCATACTCTCATCATTCTCTCTCCCCCCCTGACTACTAAGGTGGCTCGAATAAAAAAACTCGGTTTCAAGAAAATTACAATTCATGGTGGTCGTAATTTTCTTGGTTTTTGGATCATAGCACCGATATCTTTTTTTATTTTTGCCGTACCCTACAAATACACATTTAATAGCACAGGGAGAAAATTTTGTTCTTTCATGTTTGGGGACATGGACAAAAACAGAACACCCGAACACTTTGGGTGGTAGGCTGTGAGTTCCGGGTAATTTGGCCTTTTTAGATAAGATATCAAGTGGTGTTTGCATCTTCAAGGTCTTTGTGGGTAAACGGTTAATGAGATAGACAGAAGTGGCAACTGCTTCCGGCCAAAGAAACAAGGGTGTTTGGGATTCTATCATTATGGCTCTCGTTATTTCCAAAATGATCCTATTCTTCCGTTCCGCTACCCCATTTTATTCCGGTGTATAGGCACAAGAAGTTTGATGAACTAAACCATTTTCCTCAAAGAAAGTAGACATGGAATGATTAACAAACTCCCCCCATTGTCGGACCTAAGGGTTTTTATTCGGGTTTGAAATTGGTTTTGAATCAAATTAAAGAAATGAACAAATTTTTCAGCTACCTCCGATTTGTTTTTCAAAAAATATACCCATGTCATCCTAGTACAATCATCAATGAAGATAACAAAATATCGGATATTACTACCCCCAATGACAGGTGCAGGACCCCACACATCAGAATGTACTAAATCAAACATAGATCTCATGCGATTAAGAGAAGGGGAAAAAGATTGTCTGTGGCTCTTAGCCAAAACACATGCTTCACAAAAAAAGTCTTTTGATAGAGAGAAACTGGGAAATAAAATATTAAAATAACCAGTGGAAGGGTGCCCTAGTCGCTTGTGCCATAATCGAGCTTCTTCAATAGTGGACCCGTGAGTCAGCATTGCACTACCATGTCGAGCTACTCCGTCCACAAAGTAGAGACCTTGATGTTCAGTGCCACGCCCAATGATCCTCCTCGTTCGAGTATCCTGCAAAACACAGAAATCATGGTACATATGGAGTGAACAATTTAGCTCGCGGGTCACATGGCTCACAGACATCAATTTTTGAGATAGTTTCGGAACAAGAAGGCAATTAGACAAATGAAGCCCCGGAGAAATTTCTATAGTACCCGCCCCTGCAACTGTGATAAGTTCCCCATTGGCTGTTTTAATAAAGGTTTTAGTACTCTTAGTAAAACTACTAAAATCTTTTGGGTCCGGAGTCATAGTATCAGTAGCCTCACAGTCAAATATCCAGCCATTATCATCAGAATAAGCATAATTATGAACAGAGTAAGCAGCGGAATTTTCAAGTAAAGGTTCAAATCGATTCTGGGTAGGAATAACCCACATTTCTGTATTGTGGGTTTTTTTCGGTTGGTTTTTTATTTTATGGGGTTTCCTATTTAATTTTTCAGAAACAGGGGGTCTTGATTGAGGGTCATAAACAATGGCAGGGTCAAAATGATTTACACTAAAACTTTGTAAACCTAGGAGCAGTTTTCGGTGGTCCCATTGCAATAAATTAAAATTGGAGGATTTACTAGTGCAAGAAATAAAAGAAGCAGGTTTCATAGGGTTTGCAGAAGCAAACCCTTTACCTATGTACTCTGCGCCTCCCTTCTGCTCGACTTCCAGTCCGCCGGCGACCCTCCCGGCTACTCCCTCCACAAAATGTCCTCCTCCGACGCCACCCCGTTCAACGCCTCCCCCTCCGGTGGAATTTTCACCTTTCTGGTCAGGAGCTCCGCCTCCACCTGCGGCGGTGTGAGCCGCGGCTTTCCCCATCTTCTTGTCATCCCACCATTCTGGGAATCCTACTCTGAGAAAGCAGGTTTCTCTTGTATGTCGATTCTTCCCACAGTGCGTGCAAAAGAGCTTGGTTTTGTCAACTTTTCCTCCGGCGGGTTGGATGGCGGCGATCGGCTGGTTGGTGGCGGTGGTAAGGCTCCTCTGAGGCTGCTGCTGTCGTGGTGGCCCGCTCCTATTTTTCTGGGCTCCATATCCGAAGCCCACATCGACTCCTCCGACTGGATCTGGGCTGCCGATTGCCCCTTCGGTGGAAGCAGTGGCGGTCGGTCTCATGATCCGACAGCGGACGGCTTCTCTCTTTACCCAACCATAGGCTTCTTCCACTGTTGGAAGGGGATCCTCCTTAAGTATGTCCCTTCGTATGCTATCGTACTCCTCAGCGAATCCCGACAAGAATTTGAACAGTCGTCGTGTATTGGTATGTTTTCTGAATAAATCGACACCCTTATCACAGCACGCCATCGGGTGTTTCTGGCATCTGTCCACTTCGATCCACAATCCGTGGATCCTTCGGTAGTAAGTTTCCAAGTCCAAAGTCCCTTGTCGGAGTTGGTTCGCCTTTTGTTCTAAATCGTATATTAAATATGGATCTGCCTTGCTCTCATAAGTGATGGCAAGGTTTTTCCATATGGATTTTGCTGTGAGATGGTGAGCAAAATCAGAGATAATATCAGTTTCGATATTATCCACGATCCACGAAAAAACCGTGAGATCGGTCTCCTCCCAGGTTTGATAACCCTCGCTGTCTTCGTCGGGTGGATCGTCTCTGATATGAGTGAGAGCTCCCCTACTGCCGATCGCGACTCTCATGAGTCGTGACCATAGGGGATAGTTCTTGCCGTTCAGTTTGAACGCAAGGGTGACGCTTTTATTGTTTTTTGGCCGATTTGGCTCTTCTTTTGCTGGTTTTTCTTCGGTATCTGACATATTTGGTTTGCAGGTTTGGCTGGGAACAGTATGATTTTGGCTTAAGGGTCGGGATTGGTTATTTGGCTGTGATGAATTTTTTCTGAGCCTTGGTCGAAAATGGCTCTGATGCCATGTTAGATGGCTAGGATATTTAGTGTAAAAGGAAGAACTTTATTCCTTGATGATTTACATTGAAGCTGTAGTACAGTTTATATAGCAGTCTACCTATGCTAGAGAAGAAAAGATAATCATTGTACATTAAAGTGTAAATCTGTGACTATGGAAGGTGCATAATGTATATTTCTGATTGATCTCTTTCCTTCATGGTGTACTAAAATATGCCGTATATATACAAGCACTCATTCTTTACAAACATACACTCATATATGCATCTCAAGTAATAGCTTATATGTTCTTCGAATTATTTACATAAGTCGGCAATAATTAATCTAGTACTCATTCCCTTCTATTCAAAATAGATGACGTTTTAGATATTTTGTATATTTTCAATATATATGTCGTGTTTTTTTTTTTTTAAAGGCAAAGGTATATATTACATTACTATCTAAACTAAATTACGCCACTGTCGGGATTCGAACCCACATCACTGGTAGCTTAAAGCTCCGCTGCCCACCTTGATGTTCACTAGGCCAAATGCCCGGGACAATATATGTCGTTTTGAATTGAATAATCAAATTTACCCCTATTAAATTACCATTTGTCTCCAATATAATTTGTGGAAACTAATCCGTTGAGACTCCCAACAAAAAGTAACACTCATTAATCATTGTTAATTTAAACAATAAACTATTTCTAACAAAAAGGAGTAATAATAGGCAGGATATATAGAATTGATTTTCACGGAGCTCAAGAATTAATAATTTCAATAACTTATTAGAGATCCCCTACACGAGTGCGTAATTCTACGTAATTCATATATTTTGGCACATGCACCACTAATTCAGTTCAGATAATATAATTAAGGAAAAAATGGAGAGCGACAGAGGCTGGAGGCAGGTGCAATACCGGAAGAAGAAAGGCGAACTCCACCGAAAAATTCCACAGGTTATCACCTTTTTTGTCGGAAACTTACCGGAAGATACCACTAGCAGAACATTATGGAAGGCTTTCCAAGATCTTGCTCCCATCTGAGATGCTTATGTTGCTTCGAAAAGAGATGTTAGGGGTCGTTGTTTTGGTTTTGTTCGAGTGGAAGACAAGGATGGTTCGGGCGCCATCCTGTCAATGATCCAGCAAGCATCAATCAGGGGAAAGCCTCTCTCAGTATCTCCGGCAAGGTATGATCGTCAGCACAGACAAATTTTCCATCCATCCCTTCCTTCACCCATCCACTACTCACAACACCACTAAAACCCCTACTCCTCCCACATACCAGCCTACCAAAACTGCCCCCTCCTTCTCAACCAAACCTTCCTACAAGGAAGTGGTCTCTGGGCAAACTCTCAACCCCACAAACACTATCACTTACGAGGGACCAGCTGCTACACTTCCTGACAAATGCCTTGGGAAGGCAGTGCTCATCAGCCTAAAAGATCTGTCCTCCTTCATTCCCGTTCAAACCTCCCTCATTTCTGGATCCTTCCCATCTGCCACATTATACCATGTCGGAGGTCTTCACTTCCTGATCACCCTCTCATCCCACGAGGAAGCTCTCACCCTCGAGGACTTCTGTACCACCTCCCTTTCCCACCTCATCGCCTCCTCTCAGTTATGGACAGGTCAGTCCTTTGATCATGGACGTATTGTCAATATCCAAATATCCGGTGCTCCATTACTCCTTCGTTCTCATAACTTCTACAAGAAAATAGCAGCCTCATATGGAAAAATCCTCCTGGAACCTGCACCCATGGATACCCTCGGAGATTCTTCTCCCCCTCTATGCTGTCTTGTGCCATCATTTCTTCTTGGAATAGATGACATTGTATCTATTTCCTGGAATGGCAAAATCTTCCGTATTAGGGTTCTGGAAATCATCTCCACTACTCCTCCCCCATGGCACAATCCCACCCTTTCTCCTAGTCCCACCATCACCCCTTCTCCCACCTCCGATGCTGAACCCTCGTTTCCCGGCCACAACCCTTCAGCGATCCCCGCACCTCAGTTCACAACTCCAACGGATCTTTCCCAACCACCCTCCTCGGCTCCCACACTCGCATTCAATGCCCGGTCCAGCATGCATGGTCCTCACGATTCCCATGGCAACCCTTACGTTCCTCTAGGCTCTTCCCCCTCCACATTCACTCCCTTACCCATCTTCAACTTTAACTCAGCCGCCCAAACAGTTAATACCGAGAAGAGATCTAGAAAACGGGCACGGCGCTCAAGGAGCCCCACCTTAACTCCTACTTCCTCCAACTCATCCAGCCTTGATCTTAACATACCGCCCAACTCCTGAGCTCCCATGCAACCGCCTACTTCCGAACCACTTCCCGAAACTTCTTCAACTAACCCTACTCACTCCACCACTCCAATCGAGCCGACTGTTGGAATATTTAGTTAAGGGAGAAGTTAATAAATTTCTCATCCGGTTTTGATTATACCAAAGCCCCCTTACTAATAATCCATGTTCTTAATTTATAAAAGAACTCCCTTTGATAGGTTTCTTGTAGTTAGAATTGTGCTCAAATGTTAGGGAGCCAAAGTTTCTATTTTTAGATCTTATACTACAAGTTATCCTAGCGCTAGCGAAACGCTAAAGGTCTTCACGCTAAAGGATTTTCGCTAATGGTGCTTCTAGCGTTAGCGAACGCTAAAGAGGATCCGATCGCTAATGGTCTCAAAACGCTAATGGTATTTTCTAGCGTTAGCGATTCAGTCACCAAACGCTAATGGTATTCCTAGCGTTAGCGTTTCTACCACCAAAACGCTAAAGGTCAAGATCAGATACTACAAGCTAGCGAGCTAGTCCCTTGCCTTCAGATTGTCTAGCGAACGCTAGAGTACTCAGACTAGCGATCGCTAATGAACAGACTAGCGAACGCTAGCACACGCTAATGATGGACGCTAGATCTCTGGAAAAATGTCTTGCAAGGAACTTCAAGTCTTATCATTATTGCAGACATAAATTCTTATTGCACAAATCCCAAGAGATCTTTTGAAGTGTTAGTGTCCATCAATGAAAGCTTCATAAAGTCTCCGTGCTCTAC
>JAOWBJ010056252.1:0-10319 GCA_028566335.1 Monarda citriodora
GTGGGTATAAAGTGAGGATATGTGGTTGTAATTAATTTTAAGGAAAATGGATTAATTGTGGCCACAAGTATTTTTCCATATATGGAAACAAGTCCATTTGAATGAGAAGTCCCGAAAAGGAAAACAAGTCCATTTAAATGAGATTAAGGTAGTAGCTTATAAGTTTTTTAAACAACTCATAAGCACTTTAGTCCCTGAAATAGCATATTAACTAAAACTAAAGGATAGTAGTAACATATTAACTATGCATATTTGATTTCATATTACTTTTCTTGTCTGATCTTCTTCTCTGCATAATCTGTCATCTTGAAATTTGAATGTTGCCCTTGTTTTTCTTCATTGTGATTTTTTCTTTTCTTTTTTCTTATCATACACTTCAGCTTCAAGAGACTTCATACGATTCTGTTTCCATTTTTAATCGGGATCGGCTGTTCCGGAATAGGAACATAACCGAAGCGCATGTTCCCAATTTTAAATTTGAGGAACAGAAATCAAACCACGTATTCTACCGGTTCTTCGAAATAGTCGGAACCGCCTGTTTCGACTCCGATTTCAAAACAAACAATTTCGGTAAAAACTACCAGTTCTGATTCTGTTCCGGTGTTTTTGAGCACCTCTAAGAGTAGTAGCAGCGCTCTTCATGAACGATCGCAGGCGCCCGGTCTTGGCACTCCGCACGTGCCTCTCGCGCCCGGTCGCGAGCTAGGCCGCGTTGCGGCTGGTCGCGGCAAGACTGGTCTTCCTAGCGCCCAAAGCTGTGTCCATTCCCCTCTCTCTGTCTCTCTCTATTTTCACACACACCTCTCACTATTCTCGCGACCGGTCTCTGACACACTCCAATATAATAATAATATTTATATTAATAAAATAATCCGCAACCGGTCGCTAACGATCGACTACTGCTAGTGCTCTAATCGTAATCCTAACATATTTACGACACCAGCCAACTTTAACATGATTAAATTTACAAATTATAAATTTCAATTGAATTTCTAAAAATAACAATTTCTGTATCCACCTCGATCCGTGTAACAATTTCTATATCCACCTCGATCTGTGTAAGCAAAAAACCATGGTTCAGGCTTTGGCAGTAAAATCTTCTTTTCATAGATTTGATACAAATTCATTCATTTCATCGCAGTTGAAGATAAGACTTCCTCAATTCCAAAATATTCCTTCAATTATTCAAATGCTAGTATTAACTCTCTATATGTAGGCTATACTCTATACATATACAGCCATTAATATCAAATTCACCTCACCACTAAACCCAAACAATGTCGTCTTCTTCTTCATCCTTTCTCGTCCTCTGCATTGTTTTTTTCTCCCTTCTCCTATTCACCAATCCCACCTCGGCCCGAAACTCAGCAAAACCAGTCCCAGCCCGAGCCCGGGCCCTAATCCTCCCCGTAACCAAAGACCCTTCCACCCGCCAGTACATAACCACCGTCTTCCAAAGAACTCCTCTCCGGGCCGTGAAAGTCGCCGTCGACATCGGTGGCAAGTCCTTATGGGTGGCCTGTGACAGAGAAGAATACAACAGCTCCACCTTCAAGCCCGCTCTCTGCCGTTCCTCCATATGCGGGCTCGCCAAATCAACCAAATGCGGCGACTGCTGGGACGGCCCGAGGCCCGGTTGCAACGACAACACCTGCAGCAATGTCGTCTACAACACCGTCTTCAAGTCGGCCCAGATCGGGGAGCTGGGCACCGACGTTCTCGTTCTTCAGTCCACCGACGGCTCTAACCCCGGCCCGGTCGTCATGGCCCGAAACTTCCCCTTTTCTTGCGGCTCCATGTTTCTCGGCGAGGATCTTGCTAGAGGGGTGAAAGGGATTGCTGGGTTTGGTAGAAGTGATATTTCGCTTCCTTCGCTGCTTTCGAATTCTTTCAAGATTAGTAAGAAGGTTTCAATCTGTCTCAGTTCGTCGAAAGGCGCTGCTTTTCTCGGAGACGGGCCTTTCAATCTGCTCCCGGGCCTAACGGTCTCGGCCCGGCTTTCCTACACGCCGTTGATTGTCAACCCCGTCAGCACCGTGCAGCCCGCCATCGACGGCTTCCCGGACAAGAAGTCGCCGTCGACGGAGTATTTCATCGGGGTGGAGGCCGTGAAGGTCAACGGCCGGGCCGTGGCGGTGAGCCCGAAACTGCTGAAGATCAACAAGAAGGGCGGCGGCGGCACGAAGATCAGCACGGTGGAACCGTACACCGTCCTGCACCCCGCCATCTACAAGGCGGTGGCGGAGGCATTCGCGGCGTCGACGGCTGGGGTGCCGCGGGCGCCGGCGGTGGCGCCGTTCGGCGAGTGCTACAAGGCGATGGGGTTCCACAGCACGCGGGTGGGGCCCGCCGTGCCGGCGGTGGAGTTCGTGATGGGGAACAACGTGAGCTGGACGGTGGCCGGCGCGAACTCGATGGTTTACATGGGTGAGGTGGCGTGCCTGGGATTGGTGGACGGGGGGAAGAAGGCGAAGGCGGCGATCGTGATCGGAGGGCATCAGTTGGAAGATGTGTTTGTGGAGTTTGATGTTGAGAAATCAAGGGTCGGGTTCAGTTCCACGTTGCTCGGTAGTCGGACTTCATGCGCCAACTTCAATTTTACCAATAAGCCTTGAATCTCTGTTTGCGTTTTGAGTTTTGAGCAACGCTTTCTGTATTTTCATGCACTCAACTGTCTTCTGTAGGAGTAAGACGATGTCGTTTTGTTTTGTTGTTGAACAACATCAGCTTTTAGTAGTAGTATTTTATTACTAGCCTTTTGCTCATTTTATAGGGTCTTATCTTTTTTTCCCCCTTCCAATTTAAGCCCATTAGCTAGGTCCAGTTCTTTCGGGGTCTTTTGCTTCTACTACTTCTACTCTTATCATTTGTGCCTCCAGTCCAACAACTAACTGCCACGAAATTCTATCTTACATTTACATGTGCGTACTCACTCCTCACATTTGATTATTTTAATATTTTAAAATATATTAATATAATAATCACATGTGAGAAGTGAGTGCACTACATGTACATGTAGGGTAGAATTTTCCCTGACTGCCTGCTAAAAGTACTCTTTATATTTCTTCCATCTAGTTTAAGTAGTCTTAGTTTGACCGGACACAATAATTAAAAAAGTAAGATATATGATTGTAATTAATTTTGAGGATAAAGAGTTAATTGTAGTTAAATATTTTTTGTCATTTTAGGAAATATAATTAATAAGTGAGATGTACTAAAATGAAAAGTAGGACTACTTAAATGAGGTAGAGGTTATAGTATTTCTTTCCTTCCGGTCAAAACGGTTTTTTTGTTTATTAATATGAAAAAAATATTTCAAAACAATGGTATTATAAAAAATTTATTAGGCTTCGATGGAAATGCGTACAAGAAAAGTCAAAAAATAAATAAACCATTTCGGCCGAAACTAAAGGAGTAGGTTCAAAGAATCCTTTTTTTTCCTGTTTGCCTCGTTTAGGGATTTCTTTTTGTGCGTTGATAAGTGCGTATTTTCGTAAGTAATTAATGACAAAAAGCAGTAAAGGACACGAGGATTTACGTGGTTCGATTTACCAGAGTAAATCTACGTCCACGGGAGTAATGTCTGCTTTTATTAGCTTTGTGAATACAAATAAGGATCGAGTAATTGCCAGTAGTCTATTCTAGCTAAAAGAATTGCTATTTATACACATTTGTTCATGGGCTGGGCCGCGAGGCCCAATGCTGATCATGGGAACGTGGGCAACTGCCCGGGAGCAGTTAGGGTTTGTTCACGACGTGGGCCGGGATCGTGCATGTCCACGTCACCCCACGTTCTCATGTCCGTCTCTATGTAGACATCTTGGAAAATTGCCAAGTATCAAGTGGAAGTATCCGAATCGGCGGACCGGAGTGAGGGTCTGCCGGAGTGATTCTTTTTCGGAGCCGAAAGGGCTGAAGCCGAAGAGACCGAAATGGGAAGAGCCGGACTCTTCATTGTCGATTTCATCTGGACTTTGGTGGGCTTCACCGCTTGGGCTTTCGTTGTTGGGCCGGTGTTGGGCTGTATCCCATCATCATTAAAATAAAATATTACCTCGTTGTCTCCTCGAATTTATCATAATTTATCATTTACATATATTCAAAAGGAGGATAAATTCGGTAAGAGATACTGGCGACGTCAGCATGATACAATGGAGGTACACTTATACCCAAAAAAATTACTAATATTTATGTACTTACTAGTGGTGATCACCAGTATCCCAAATATAAAATATTTTTACTAGTATTTATGTACTTAAAAATAATAAAAATAAATTTTAAAATATTATTAATGTTAAAAAATAGACATGTGACTTTTTCTCTACTACTGTACCCTCAAAAATATTTTAACATGATGGATGTGAGAATCACTTGCTTAAGGTCGCTACATTTTGCAAAGATAATGACATTGTTGTTTTGGATTTGAAGGCTCTTTATATGAAAAGAGACGAAGAGATTCGAAATTTGCACTATATTTGTTCTCTTTCAATGAAACTTGTTGAGACAAATAGACACGCGACTTATCCTCTAGTATATTTGCTCATAAAGTTGGTGTTGATTCTTCCGGCTGCTACTGCAAGTGTCGAGAGAGTATTTTACAAAATGACTTATGCCAAGAATAAGTTGTGAAATATGATGATAATTCAATTTTAAATGATTGTTTGGTCACTTACGTTGAGAGAGATGTGTTTATATAAGTTTCCGATGACGATGTTGCCAATCGCTTTAAAGGAATGAAGCTTCATCGAAAATTAAATTAAGTATATTTGTAATTTATTATTTTCATTGACACTATTATAAAATGGTACATACTATTAAGGCTATATAATTAATTCTCATACATTCGAATTATAAATTTTGGAATCGCCACTCGCGAGATGGAGAGAGTGAAATTTAAACGCTTGTATAACATGAAAACAAGAAACGGCCAAATTTGACCCTCTTCTTCAAAAATGTTTCTTGCAACTCTAAAAGTGGATTTGGACAAGCAAAGCAGCAATACTTCGCTGACTTTTCTTGCGAAACAAACAAAATAACTTTATCATTTTTCCATGTGAAAACTATGCACGCATGTGGCAGCACAACCCTTGCTTAAGCTATATATGCAACACTAATCTACAAAGGGCATTGCATTTTTAAACAAAATTTTCATTACATTAATTTTTCAAAAATTTGCATCGCAAAATCCAAACATGATGACTATTCAATATTTGATCTGGGGTCCAAAATGGCTTTTAGGTTCATGTGACTACTTCTGCAAATATCGCAGCCATACAATGTTATCTTTTCAATGCTTGTGTAGTCAAATAAATCATACCGCAAATTGCAAATAAATAAATAATAAAACACATTTTCACTAAAGCAAATTTAACATATCGCATCCTTTTCTTATACAAACATTGCCAATTTTCGAGCGACTGAATTTTAGTATGTGTAGACATGCATAAAAAAATTTAATACGTGGAGGGGCGGAGCAGAATGGGGATGAAACTTTTACTTCGCGTTGTGGTTTAATTTTAAACAAGAATAAATTGTAAATAAGATACGAAAATTGGTGATCCAGTTCGATGATAAATACATCTATGGTTGGGGGATTTCGTCCGAGAAAACACTCCAATATTAATAGATTCAGAGTTACGGGCTTAGTCTCGTTAATGACTCCTCACTCGTCTACTATATTCTCAATCGGACGTGAAGATAATACATCTAACCTATGTCTACCAAGCATGCGAGTCAGCAACTTACAAGCTTTTTCCTACTCGAGTTTATACGTCACTCGATTAGAATATTCACAAACCCGTGTATATTCCTCACAATAAACTCTCGTGTATACTCTTAATAACTTTAATAACTCTATTCAGCTCGACAAATCTTTCAGTGACTTGCACATCTATTTATAAGAATAAAATAAGAATTCTATTCTAAAAAGAAACACAACTGATCGATTACGGATTTTCGGGTAATATATGAAACGTCGGAAATTGAAGAATAGAAGGATTTACATGGTTCGATTTACTGAGTAAATCTACGTCCATGAAAGGAAAATGATGCTCGTGTATTGCTTTAGTGTGCATATTACAAAATAAGAGATTTTAAACTATTCTAGCCATCCTACGTGCTATTTATACACATGAATCGCTAGGGTTGGGCTCGCAAGCCCAATAAGAGTATGTGCAACTGCTTTAAAGCAGTTGCCGGCAGTTGAGAACGTGGGCAGTGAACGTGCTTGTAGACGTCACTGTTGAATAACCGCTTATGGATTGCGGATCGTGTAACAGAAAAGTTACAAGTCTAAGATCACTTAATGCCGGAGTGAGCCACTTTGCATCTCTTGTAACGGAGCCGGAGTGAGTTGTACTGTGTCTCTCGTTATCGAGCCAGAGTGAAATGTATTGCGGGTCTGATTCAGTTTGGGGCCTTTGGACCGGAGTGCATTGCCGAACTACTTTATCACCGGACCGTATTGGGTTGGACCGATTCTCTCGAGCCAGTGTTAATGGGCCAAATTAAGTGGGCCTTTCCAATGGGCTTGAGGGACTTCGGGCTATATCCCATCACTACCCCTCCCAAAAAGTGAGGTAATGCAGTAGGGCATTCGCGTGTCATCGGGTATGTCAAATTGTTGTTCACTCCGGGATGGCTGGGCAGTCCGGGAGTGCTGGGCACTTCGGATTGATTGGGTAATCCGGACCTGTTGAACATTTTGGTAATGCCAAGCCTTTCGGAATTGCTGGGCATTCCGAATTGGTTGGGCACTTCGGTGCTGCCGGAGTTGAGACAATGCTGACGTGTATTAGCCTACAATGTATATTTCCGCATTTAATGCGACGATTCGAATTCCGAAAAAGCGGGATACGAATCGGCGCAAGGGTTTTGATAAAAATCTCTTTCTTCCTCATTTCAAACTTTTCTCATCTTCACTCTTGCACATATACTCTGCAAAGCTTTCTTCACCGGAATTTGCAAAATCATCTCAGAATCTTCGCTGTGATCCATATTCCCTCATTAACAAGTAAGTGATGTCTTCGTCTTCGAGTCCTATTTTTGGTAATGATATGGACGAATGTAAAATGATAGAGATGTCACAACCTAGTAGCAGCTGCCGGAAAAAGGCTGTTTTGACGCCTGTTGGTAGTTTCCGGTCGTGTCTTAGCGAGGATACTATAACGACATTATTTCACTGCTATGAGTTGCCGGGGGGAACCATAATTGTTCCCGATAAAGATGATAGGGCGGACTTTTCGCAGGAAAAGTATGAGACTGTATACGAAGCCTGCTTAGAGTGCGGGCTTCGATTTCCTCTACATCCTGTTTTTGTAGAATTATTAGATAGATTTAAGCTTCCCCTTGGTCAAGTGACTCCGAACTCTTAGAGACACTTGACCGCCTTGGCTGCCGAAGTGAGAAAGACCGGAAACGAGCCGACCTTAGACTTAGTGCTAAGATTTTTTCAGTTTAAGAGGAAGGGGTCTTGGTTTTACCTCACCCCTATTAGAGAATTTAAGGCCAAGTGTAAAACGAAGTGGCTGAAGTGGCAGACCCGCTTTTCTATTATAATAGGAACGGGGCCACTGAGTTTGATTTAGGAGGGGGGATGGTGAGTCCGTAATGCATCATCATCCGACTGTATACTTAGGCGGGGTCGAAGACGTGATCAAGGAAGTTCCGTTGGTAACACGAATTTACCTAGAGTCCGAGCTTGTCCGAGGTCCAGTCGAGTTTGACTCATCAAGCGATGACGAAGTCACTGAGGGTGAGGGTTGTTTTCGTCTTGTACTTGGTCTTCTTAGTAATTCTCTATATAAATCCTTTATGCCTTCTTGCAGTGAACATGCTGAAGTAGTTCGGTGGAGCCGGTGCCGATAAGAAAGAGAAGAAAGGGCCGAAGAGGCCGAAGGCATCGGGTGCGGCCTCCACTGCTGACCAGGAACCCAAGAGGCGGAAGACTGCCGCTGGGGCCGCACTGCCCCTCACTGCTCCGACTCCTAAGCCAGTCTCTTCATCTTCCGCCTCTTTTGAGAGGACTCATGATGAGGGGCTACGAAAAAGGAGCTCCAAGTCTGCTGCTCCCCCGCTACCCCGGCATGACGAAATACCGGTGGCTTCCATTTTCGGGGGCCCTATAGCTGGAGAACATCGCCGAGGTAATATAATTTAGTTAAAGAGATCGCGAAATATTTTTGGCGAAGTCTTATAAACCTGTCTTCTATTGCAGAAACTCGAGCTGATGTCCGGAGTCATGGCGGCCGAACTAAAGAAGAGTGTCGCAGAGTACCGGAAGGTTGAACAGTCCTTGGCTCGGGCCAAGGACACTGCTTCCAAAGCCAAGGACGATGCCGTGAAAAAGGCATCCGAGGCTAGGGCTTTTGAGGCGGCTTTGGGCCGGGCTACCGAGAAGGTGGCCAATGCTGAGGCCGAAGCGCAGGCGGCGAGGGCCGAAGCCGAAGTCCTGAAGACTCGGCTGGAGCTGCTGACGAAGCAGCGTGAGGAGCACGCGACTTCTTTTGCCGCAACACAAGGCGAGGTTCTCTGTGCGTACACCGGGAAACTTTTTGTGAGCGAGCAGTTCACCGCTTTTGTTGGTGGGCTCAGCCGGATCCTGAGCGAGAATCGTGGCAACGATTCGGAGGTGGTGTTCTCGCCTTATGCGAGGGAAATTGCTGCTTGCCTCCAAAGTCTACCCCTCCTTGAGGCGCTTGCGGCGTCTCCAGTTTCCCTCACGGCCGAAGCAGTTTGTGCTTGCTGCACGGACCACGATGAGCAGATGGAGAGGATCTTGGCGGCCGTGAGTCCGGTGTCGCCTGCGCCAGTGGTGGCCGGAGCTGAGGATGAAGAGGTAGAGGATGAGGAAGAGGCAGAGCAAAACGAGGACGAAGTGCCACCTCCTTGCGGATACATGAGGACCGAATGGCTAAATCCAGTTGTCACTTTGGCTGAGCATCATGCCCGGGGTGACAACACCGAAGTATGATCACTCCCCCATTTTTCCTTTTAGTCTAGGCTTATTGATTTGTACTTCGGCCTTGCTGCTCTCCTTGTGTACTCTTGCCTTTTTTAATGAAAAAATGAACTTTGTTGCACTTCTACTTGCGCCATTTATGTTTTTATTTATCTGCTTTCATTTTTCTGTAGTCTGCTGCATTTCCTGTAACTTGGGAAGCCGAACTGAAAGAATTACTCCGTATTCTTAACTCTAAGGAATTAGAGATCTTGCATTGGAAGAAGCTTTACTCTTCGGCCTTAGACGAAGCAGAAAGCCGAGCTCGTGCAGACCAAATCAATTATGACGAAGCGGTGGCTCGTGTGGTCGAACTTGAATCCACTTTCAAAAGTGTGAAAGCCGAATTCAAAGTTTTTCACGAGGACAATACGGAGTTTGAAGATATTATCCGCCGAAGTGGTGGAATAACTATTACCGAAGCAGATGACCAGATGAAAGAGATATGGGGACGTTGCCGTGAGATAAAGAGACTTCATGACCCATTCAGCAAGGAATACCGAAGTGAGATTGACGCTCTTAGGCACGTTTGTGGAATATACAAAACATCTATGTGCGGTACCCTCAGCTAGAAAGAATCCTTAATGATACTCCGCTTCCATCTATGACAATTCAGTGGGAACCTGAGTATACGAGCAGGATCGCCGAGAAGACTTGGCCCGCCGAGGTGGTAGGGCGTCTCGGTCACGAAGCCGTGGAAAGCAACCTGTGGGCTCGACTTCCCGAAGAGGTAGTGCTAGAGGAGCCGGAGCTGGTCGCGGAGCTTTTAACTTAGATGCTTTTTTGCAAGCTGAAAAACCTGAAGACTTCACCGAGAAGTGGCTGTATTGTAGCAAGCATAAAGATCCTGCATCTTAGGATAAACAGTGTAATAGATGGAATGTAGTGCCTTGAAGTACCAGTGTTCATCAATGAAAAGCTTCATAAAGTCTCCATGCACTACCTCATTAAAGATAAAGCTGAAGAAGACATTCTGTACGAGGTAGAAGTTAAGACAAATTTAAATGAAGCCCAATCCGCTAGCCTCTCACAGCTCCCGAGGTTTATTCTGCCCATACCTTGAAATCATTTCTTTTATGAAGAAGCAGACGGAATTAAATGCAAAGTTACCTGCTACTACACGTGGAAGCTGGAGAGTGGACCGAAAACCTGCAGAGAGGACAAGTGTCTGCTTAATAGTACTTCACTGTACATGTGTCAGATTGCAGGATTGGTCAAGCCAATTACAGCGGCGGATTTCAAAAATTATAGAGGAAGAGTTGTTGAGAATTATCCTCTCTCTAACGGATACTTTCTCCAAACCTCTATAAATACCGAAGAT
>JAOWBJ010056361.1:0-15826 GCA_028566335.1 Monarda citriodora
ATTCATCTCATTAAATTAGTCTATTTGTTGAGTTTGCACGTAAATCAAAAAAAGTATAATGTGTGATTATCTATACTATTATTTACTACCTCTATCCAAATAAGTAGCACCATAAGAATTTTGCACAATTATTAAGAAAAGTAAATTGTGTGGTTGTAATTAATTTTGAGGAGAGATAGTTAAGGAAAGCCAAGTATTTTATGCCAAATTAGGAAATTGTGCTAATAGATGAGATGTACTAAAAATGAAAGTGGAGCTACTTATATGAGATGGAGGTAGTAATAATTATCAACCCCTATAAAAATAGAAATGTTAACATTCTGTCACATGCGAAATGTCTGAAATACCCCATTTTTACCAAAAATAGAATGTGATGCATAATACAAACTCGGGTTCGATTCCTGACTGATGTATTTATTTTTTTTCTTTTTTTAATTCTACTTCTGCCTTACTCTTACTCTGAGGCCCAATAGCTATTATTTAAACTAACATCTACTTTTTAATTTTTAATCTGCTTAATAAATTGATTCACATTCCAACACAAACATAATTTATATTTAATTTTTCCCGACGCAACCGCGGGCAACATGCTAGTATTTAGAAATTGTTACACTTTTGTCACATTTGAAATGTCCAAAATATCTCAGCACCCTCCAAAAATAGAAATTGATGCACGCTACACATCCGAGTTCAATTCTTGACTGGTGCATTTATTCTTTTTAATTCTACTTATGAGCTTGTTCTCACTCTCATGCCCAGTAGTTATTATTTAAGCTAACATCTAATTTTTATTTTTAATTTGATAAATTCATTTACATTCCAATACAAATACAATTTATGTTTAATTCTTCCCGCCGCAACACGCGGGCACGACGCTAGTAATTAATTACGAGGATAGAGAGTTAATTGTAGTCATATATTCCTTACAATTTTAAGAAATGAGACAAATAAGTGAGACTAAAATGGAAAGTGAGACTAATTTAGTGAGATGGATGTGGTATATATTAGCATGTCCTGCTTTGCAACAGATACAATTGAAACCAAATCAAGATGATTAACGTCAATATAACAATATTAATATCAATTCACTCAATTTGGTAAAAAAAAAAAAAAATACACGTGTGTGTCGCATAAGATTTCTGCAAATCTAATCGTTTTCTTTTTAGTAATTGATCGATCTTAATTTCGTGAGGAATTGAACAATCGTAACATGAAAATAAAAAGGCACAAGAGATTTATATGGTACGATCTATTGAGATATATCTACGTCCACGAGGCGAGAGAGAAAGTATTGCACTTAGTGTGTATGAGTACAAGAATTTTCGTGTCACCTCTCAATCTATCTTAGCCTCTATTAATAGGTATATAGTTGGAGTTCGACTCTAATATGATGTCTTCTCCTATATGGACTCTTCAAACCGATCTCTATCTTATTATGATACATATCCCAGTCTTCTATCTCTCTATGAAGCTTTATCTTGGTTCTCTTGAGTTGTACTTGGTGAAGGATCTTGAGTTGTAGTCGATGAGGGAGTCTTCTTTATTTGGGCCAAACTGCTGTAGGTCGAGCTTGTGTGGAGATCCATTTATATTGGGCCTACTGCTTGGGCCTAGTGGTTGGGCCATATCCTATCACATCCCCCCCCCCAAAAAAAAAAGAGAGGTAGGTACGAGTTTTGGACGTGGAGTAGGATAGGTGAGTGGATGTTTTGAAGAAGTGTCTTGCCCTGTCAAATAGTAAGGTTGACGAAGTCAAGCGCATACCGCATCGTCGAAAAGACGAGATGATTTGAAGACTTGCTTTGTCCCGCCAAATAATAAGGTTGATGAAGTCAAGCGAATATCGCCTTGTCGAGAGACAAGGTGATTTGGAGATGTGCTTTGCCCCACCAAATAGTGTGGTTGACGAGGTCAAGCGCACCGCGTCGTCAAAAAGACAAGGTGATTTGAATAATTGCTTTGCCCTGCCAAATAATAAGGTTGACGAAGTCAAGGGAATACCATCTCGTCGAGAAACAAGGTGATTTTGGAGAAGCGTTTTGCCCTGCCAGATAGTGAGGTTGATGAAGTCAATCATATACCGCCTCATCAAAAAGACAAGGTGATTTGAAGAAGTTGTACCATCGCGCAAAGTGGGACACAACGTATGTCAGCTAGTTTAATTAATGCGGCATTTCAGTTTCCAATAAATTAGGGCACAATTATTACGTACGGGTGTTGGAAAGGCACTTAATAAGAACAAAACTTTCTTTGTATGCCATTTTCTCATTCTCCTAATATTTTGAAAAGAAATTTTTCGATATTCTGCCGCATTCCTCTCTTTCTGCGATTATCAGCACTGTCGTTTAGAGAGTAAATTTCGGGTGTCCACCTTAGAATTTTCTAATATTCACTCTCTTTGACACATGTAAGTATCCTCATGTCTTGCTTAACTAGTCAATTTGTTTATTTGGGGAGTCGGAGTGGTTCTGAGTCTCTAGTAGGGCCTGAGATGCTGGAACTTAGTCGGAGGTTTGTGGAGTTGGAATGTTTTACCGTTGATTCTCTTAACCCTAAGACCACTAGAGCCCTTTTTCCGCATGCAGAGGATTTTGGTATGGTTTTAGATTTCGCGTCACCTTTAGACGCTGTAGCGGTTAAGAGGATTGTGCAATATTTTTTTTTCCATCATTTGTCGAGTTGGTCGTTCTCCGCCCGAAGGACAGGGCGTGTTCGCCTCCCGGGGGATTATTCACGGTTTACAGGGACTGTCTCAACTGTGGTCTTCATTTTCCGCTTCATCCCATTTCGGTTAACTTCAAAGGGAATTCAGCATCGCCTTTGGGCAAATCACACCACGCTCTTTCAAACTGGTAGGTTTAGGGGTTGAGGTTGACTGCCTCGGTCATTTGTGACCTTAGAGATAATTCTGAGGTTCTTTCAATTTAAACCGAGAGCGGGGTGATTTTATCAGACACATCGTCTAGGCTTTAGAGTCCAGACGAAGTTAAAACACGCGAACTAGCAGAAGAAGTTTTTCTTCTGTCGGTTTGAGGATGTCTCCAGCTTCAGTTGGAAGGCTAATAAAGTGTTATTCCCGATCACCAAAGACTTCGGTGGTCTTGAGAAGAAGTTTGAATTGCTCGACGTCATTACTAACGATTATAGCGAGGCCGAGCTTGCCAAAGCAGGGTTTAGCCCTTATGATCCTTCTACCGTGGCAAAGACGGTGAAGGGTGAGGATCTGCTTCTCGTCTTGTTTTTTCATCTTCAGTTAATGTTGTTCTCATGACTGCTTTTGTATTGCAGTGAACTTTACATCGCCGATGAGCCGCAGTCAAAGAAGCGGCCATCAAAGAAGAGGTCACGATCTGATGTGGAGGGCAAGAAGCCGACCTCTAAGGCTTCGTCAAAGAGGGCTCTAGTTGTGGAGAGTCCTCGCAAAGTGAAGCCGAGGTCACCTCCACCTCGTCCTGTGGCATTGCGTCACCAGATGGCGCTGTCAAGCATTGTATCCCCCATAGACAAGGAGGGTACTATTGTTGGTCGGGCAGCTAGCCCGGCGTCAAGTCGGCCGTAGGGTTTTCTTGAGGTAACATACAGATCTTCATGTATTTATTCGAGCTTAGTGGTCTTGTCTAACATCGTAGTATGTTTTATGCAGAGGGCCGAACTCCTGGCAGCGGATGTGTCCGACCACCTCATCAAAGGGGTGGCTGAAGTTGGCCAGCTTGTCCAAGTCGCTCGTGACCTGGGAAGAAGAAGGAGATTTTATCCCAGAAGGTGGCAGAATCTGAGGCAAAAGCTTTGGCGCCCTGGAGAAAGGAGGTTGTCTCGACCTCGAGGGCCGAGGCGGCAGCGGCTGAAGCGGCTTCGCAGAAGATCGAAACAGGGTAACTGAGGTCAATGGTGGCTGTCCGGGAGGCTGAGGTGGCCACTCTAAAGGCGGAGGCGGAAAGGGCCTCACAAGGGCCAATACTCTGTGCTTATACGGAGAGATTTCTCTTGTTCGATGAGTTTTCGAAGCTGGCAGGGAGGCTGGTTAAGTTGTTGAACGAGCTAGTGGCCTTGAATGCCTTGGCAGCAGTTGCTAAGAATTTCTCTGACTTAGATAATTCCAATATGGGTACGAGGTAATGTCCCAGGAGGACCTGCTGCTGGAATATGCGAAGGTCCTATCCAAGGGCTTGAAGATCTTTCCTGTGCTCAAAGACCTGACTTTGTGTTCGTCACTTCTCATTGCCGAGGCTATTCGAGCGTGTACCACAGATAGGGATGACTAGCTCGAAGCTGTGATTACGGCTTGGGTGATGAGCTAGATACCGAGGTGGACTCTGAAGGTACGCCTGAAGATGATGCCGGCGATTCACCAGGTCTCCAAATCCCTGGATAAGAACTTGACAACCAGCCGGCGGTGGAGACTGAAGTGCAGGCTACCGAGGTTAATCAGGAAGAGCAGCGCAGAGGACCTCAGACTGGACCAAGATGGGCCTTAGCCAGATACCGAGAACACTAGAGGGGTCAGTTGATTCTTTTTTTTCCCTTGTAGAACTAATGTACTACGGCTTCCGTAGGATGCCGCTTTAACTTGTCTCTTTTGAAGGCTTAATAAAATCTTCCATTCTCTGAATTTCTTTTTTATACTCTCGTGTAGTCTTCTGCTGAGATGTTTGATGCTTCTTCGTTGGTTAATCAAATAAAACAACTTACACGAGCTCCTTGAAATAAAAGAAGCCAATCTGTTGCACTGAAGATACAAATTTGGACATGTCTTTGATGAGGCTGAAGTGAGGTCTATATTGGCTCACGTGAAATATGACGAGCTACAAGCTCGATTCATCGAGCTAGAAGAGAAGCTAGTGATCTCAAAGGCTGACTTGAAGCTGATTGTTGAGGAGCATGCTGAGAATGAGGATATCATCCGCCGGAATGGTGAAAAACTTTTTCCAGAGTAGATGAGATGGTCAAGGAGCTGATGGCTCGCTGTTCTGAGTATAGGCGGTGGTACGGAGAGGACTCCTGGGAATTCCAGTATCAAATTGACAATTGAGGCATGCAGCGAGTATGTATAAGACAATTACTGCTCGTTGCCCGAAGTTGAAAAAGTTCGTATAGCTAGAATTTGGCTCTTCGGAGTCGTTGGACTCTGGTTCAAATCTGAAGATCGTTGATCAACATTCCCAAGAGTTTTGTGAACGTGAGCACCCGGCAGCTGAATGAGGCCGAAGTCGAAGAGTTTCAACTGTCCGAGGTCGAGGTCGAGGTCGAGGAGGTGGGGATTGCCCTAAAAATTCGAGTTCCTTTTGGATTTCCTTCTTGATCAATCACAACTGCAGCATTGTCTACAAGGACGAATTAACATAGATGACATTTTAAATGCCAACTGAGATGCTAGTAAAGAATTTGCTAGCAAGTGGCTTAGCTTTAGTCAACCGCGAGGCCCTCCTTCGTCTTAATGTTATTACTCCTTGTAAATTATTTTTCGAAGTGGAAATAAAATTAGAGTTTGTTGGAATATTGGCTTGAGGGAGAAATCTATTTGCCATTTGTTTTTATTAGATCCCAAAACCTTAGCCATTATCTACAATAATTATAGCATTTAAGATCACCCTTGATCATCGGCTTGTAAGTTTTAATGTCTTAGCGAAAGCTCATCTGTTAGGGAGCTTAACATTTTTACAAGTGTATTTTTAGTAGTCTAAGCGATTTGAAGACTTAGTGATGTTATCGCTAAGAAAGTTGAAGTTTGAAGACTTAGCGTTTTATCGCTAAGATAGAATACCGAAGGCTTAGCATTTTTATCGCTAAGTTATAAAGTGGTTCGCGTAAAGCGAAGCTTTCGACTCAGACTCAAGCGACCCGAGAAATATATCTCGCGAAGAAACTGATAGCGACCGTTTTTTCAAATCGTACGAAGTTCTGAAGCGAAAGGGTCTAAGCGATCGTCATCGATAAAAGTCAAAGCGACCACTTGCTTTCTCGGCAAGAAAGCAATGCAACTCGCCCAAGTCAAGAGAAGCGATCCCAATGCTTCTCGTTGACCAAGCGAATATCACTGGTAAAGGTTCAGACACCTTTTGGCGAACGTCCTTTCAAAATTCAAATTCATGGTACGACTCTGCAGTCAAAGTACCACTTGGACACATGGGATTGAGCAACGGAATGAGCAGGTCAACTGCGCTTCACACAAGAACATATTCAATGAAATAGTCCTGCCATAGCCTGCAAACTTGAAAGTTATCATTAAAACCTTCCGGAAAATCATGAAAAGCTGCAACTCACTAAAGGACAAAGAGACGTTGATACTGTGCCTCTCTAACGGGCATTTTTGTCTCATCTCTTATAAATAGGACTACTCAGAGATATAATCCCTAACTCAACTCACGCATTGCTGCCATCTTACAAACTCTCGCATACACAAACCTTCTAGCATTCAGAAAAATCATCCAAGGTTTTTGTATCTTTGAGTCGTTGGTTCCTTATAAAACATTTTCTTGATTTACTAAGTAAGTAGTCAGATCAGTCCTTAACCTTGTTTTTCTAAGGATTTCTTATATATTCAAGAAGGAGAAGGACATAACCCTTTGTCTTTGTTCTTATTGTCAAAGGTTTTTCACATAGTTAGAAAAATCCGAGTTTGCTAACCACAAACTTAAACTGATTTGTTTGTCCGCTCGCGAGACCGAATTCGCAGAGGACATAGCTTGGTAGGCTAGGTCACTTCATCGGGAAGTCTCAAATCGAGATTTGTAACTTCATGGGGAAGGTTAAAACCCGTACGCCTCTCCGCTCGCGAGACTGAATTCGCTGAGGACTTAATTTGTGGTTAAGTCACTTCATTGGGAAGTAAAGTTTTCAAGATGACTTCTGCAGGATCTTTGTCGCAGTTTACAATCGAGGGATATAACACATGGAGTTTTCGCGTAGAATCCCATCTAACTTCCCTGCATGATCGTGTGTGTGAGGTGATTTTCTCAAGGCCCATTGAAATCATGAAAGTGGCCACAGGAAATCGTGTGACCAAGAGACATGATCCTATAAGCGGTGCTTTGCACAAGGTACAGGAAGGAGTTCCAGATCACTACGTCGAGAAGCCTCGGGAGGAGTATACAGCCGCAAAATTCAAAGTAGACAATCTGGATCAGGTCGCTCGGAATATGATTCGGTCGATGGTCTCAGATGCGTGTCTTTGCGCGCATCATGAAGTGCAAGACCGCGAAGGAGATGTGGGATACTCTGGCCCTTCTATCTCAAGGGACGGAAAATATCAAGGAAAACAAGCTCTATGTGCTATTGAGAGAGTTCGAAGCGCTATCCATAAAGAACAATGAGAGCATGGAGTCTTTCGAGACTCGGGTTCTCATGTTGGTCACGTCGTTTACCACTCTCGGTAGGGACATATCCCACAAGGAGATAAATATGAAGGTTTGCCATGCGCTTACAGGCAAGTGGCACACGATTAAAGAAAATTTCCTCTTCAACAAGGACCTGGAAACTCAATCGCCGGAAGCACTATTCTCATATTTCAAAGCGATGGAGTTCCATCTGAATAATAAGGCAAAGAAGGAGGGGATGGAGGAACCCCGATCGACCAGCGATCGTGGAATGCTATTCAAAGCTATTGTCAAGAAGCCTGCAGATGATCAAGTCGAATTCTCCCATGGTGACATTGGAGATATATCAAAGGAAAAGTTACAAGATTTCGCGCTCGCTTTGCTTCGAGGCTTCAATACCTCGAATGCTCATGCTTTGAAATATAAAAGATTCTACAAGAAGCACATGGGCAAAATCTCTTTCAGAGGGAAGGAAAAGGGGAGTCGAGTGCTCGTGCGTCTTCCGATGCTCATCAGATGTCAGACAAGTGCTATGGCTGTCATAAGATTACATTATAAGTTCGAGTCTCCTTCCATCTCCGAAGAGGAGTGAAAGGAGCTTAAAGCGAAGCATGCCAACTCTAGGAGAGCGTTAGTCGATGAGTAAGCAGTCCCCGTGGACGGAGTCAATTATGATGACGACCAGTTCACGAATGATGAAAATGAAGGAAACCAGCTTTCCTTGGATATGGGGATGCTTGCTCTGGATATGAGGAATTCAACCTCATGGCTTGAGTGAAAGCAACTCAGAGCCGGATGAGGTAATCGCTTGTAATTCAATTTCTTTATCATTTACACAAGCAAACGAGTAGTGTGACGCTAGCGTTTCCCAAGAAAATTGGGATGATGGTGAGTCATACAACGATGACAATGAGCTGTTACATGATTATCTTGACCTAGTTAAGAATCATGAAGTGTTGCAAACGCTCATGGCTATGTACTTGAAAGATAACGCTTCATTGACCAATGAGCTTGAATCGCTAAGAAACGAGCTCAAAGGGAAGTCAGGCGGAGTCGTAGATGTACAATCTAGCTATGACAACCTGCTTGCGAGTCATCATAAACTTAACGTAATCTCTCTGAAAGCCGATTGGAGAACAATTAGGCTTGCCTATCAAAACGTTGTGATCGAAAGCGATCTCGGCCGCTTGAGAGGTGAGCTTAGCGATCTTAAGAAGCGATTGGAGATTGTTCGAGGGAGTGAGCAGAAGCTCCATATCAAACTCAAGTCTCTTTACGATGCATCTAACATTAGTAAGAGGATTGAGCAATCCTTCCTGCCTCATGGCCATAAGGGAGGAATTGGATATGAGCCTGCCACCAACAAAGCCTCTACTTCTGCCGATATTTTTTTTAAAAGCTTCATCTATAGAGGTACCGAAAAATCCCACTATCGCTTCAGTACCCACTGGCAAAGGCAATGAGAAGATAGAATCCATTGTTCCTTCTAAAATCGCTTTCAAAAATCAAAAGAAGGAATAGGCGGGTAAAGCGACCATGGCTAAGGAGCGATTATCACGAAGCTAAAGCAGATCGCTGATAGACCCAAAGAGCCTCTAGCTCATCAGGGTAAAAGCGACACTGCTCCTAAGTGTATTCAAAAACACGAAGGGCCGCTACCCTAGCCGATTCTACAGAGTGAAGCATCTGCTTCTAAAGAGTGAAAATCTTTTCGCTTTACTCCAATTTTATACCATCATCAAAACTGGCACGAGTTAGAGGATGAAGTGCCATGTACTTATATTCCTCCGTACCTCAAAGTATGGAAGAATAAAATTACCTTCCCAAATGGTGATTTCAGTTATTATGAAAGTACCCAACAGCTATATTCATGTAACTGTTCCTCGCTATCATAATAACCAAAGCGATTATGACCGCTTTCGCTCTAGAAAAGCGAATCGCTTACACAAGCACACATGCACCTGCACTTGTGAGACTCACTCTTACAAGTCAGATAGGATTCCAAGGCTCGTAAGCCCTAAGCGGTTTCACCCTTGAAACCCACTAAGGCTAAGGAACAAAGTATGCTAACCCCAAGGGACCCAAACAAGTTTGGGTACCTAAAGCTCGATCCTAATGATGCAGGACTCGCAGAGGCTATCCAACAATAGAGAGAAGGCATCTGTGAAAGCTGTTTGGTACCTATACAGCGGTTGTTCACGTCACATGACGGGTGTGAAGTCCTTTCTCTCCGAGTATACAAAGATAGTGGGGCTTCTAGTAATATTTGGTGACAAACCTAAGGGTGTCATTAAAGGTCATGCTACGCTTCAACTTGGGAATATGAAAATCGAAAGAGTTTATTACGTTCAAGGCTTGAAGCATAATCTGCTTTCTGTTTCCCAGATTTGTGATAAGGGTTATAGCGTCGAGTTTATTGCTAACCAAGTTATTAACAAAAGCAACTCAACTATGCAGATTGTCCTGAAAGGTGTTCACCAATGCAACCTGTTTAGTGGCTCGTAGTGCTTTGAAGAAGAGTTGGCTATGGCATCGCAGACTTAGCTATTTCAATTTCCAATCGCTCAATCAAATAGCTTGCAAGGGGTGAGTGCGAGGAATGCCAAACGAAGTATTCCTCAAAGATCAAGTTTGCACTACATGTCAAAGCGAGAAGCAGGCACGGGCTTCGTTTCGTAGCATCGAGGAATCTTCCTCAAAGCGCATCCTTGAGCTTTTGCACATGGATCTATTCGGTCCAGTTTCTCCTCAAACTTTAAATGGAAGAAAATATACTCTTGTTGTTGTTGATGACTTTTTAGGCTACACATAGGTTATTTTTCTATACAGTAAAAAAGAGACATTGATTTTATTACCAAAGCTGCTCAAGCAGCTTTCAGTGGAGAAAAGCCACAACATCGTCACCATTTGCTTTGACAGAAGCACAAAATTCTTTAACTTCATAGTTGATGGATATTTCTCAGAGCATCGTGTAAAACGGCAATCGTCTGTCGCTAGGATGCCACAACAAAATGGCGTGGTAGAGCGTCGCAACCGCACTATCTAAGAAGCTGCGAGAATAATGTATGCGGACGCGGAGCTGCCGAAGTATTTTTGGGCTGAAGCGACCCACGCTACATGTTATGTTCAGAATCACACAACCATCCAAACATCATAAGACACCATACGAGATATGGACAGAGAGAATTCCTAACTTACTTCCATATCTTTGGTTGTCGGTGTTTCATTCACAATAACAGAAGGACTCATTTGAGAGCGTTCGATAGCAAAGCTTACCAAGGAGTATTCTTAGGATATTCCTTGACAAGCAAAGCATATCACCTTTACAACAGTCGGATCCTTATGGTTGAGAAAACGCATCATGTTGTGTTTGACGAATCTACTTTCAAGCTTGTGCAAGAAGCAGATTCAAAAGGATCAAACGTTTAATCGTCAGTCACAAAGGATCTACTGACAGACCGCTTGGAGAAAAGCGAAGCATATCGCTTTGATCCGAGTCAAGAGAAGTATGAAGGTCTAGTAACTCGCTGATGAAAAATGGAGTGGCCGTTCCCACTGCCATTTTAGAAGATGTTGAGGAAATAGAGCGGGATCTAAGCCAACTGACTAAGGACAATGTTCTGCCATCCTTATCAGTCGATCCTTCCATCTCACGCGATGTGAACGGTGAGAGAGCTTCATCTTCTTCAACAAATTCTGAAGACATTGGGGATCCAAACCAATATGTCTAAAGTGATGCTAATGCCGCTGAAGAATTCGAGAAGCGAAAGTTCTGGCTCATTAATCATAATCCTTCGCAGATTCTTGGGGACACAAACCAAGGTGTGTGAACACCTGGAACGCTTTATCATGGAGAAAGTTGTATGTCCAATTGCTTTCTCTCATCCATGGAGCCATCTTCTATCGAGGAAGTGCTTGACAATTCAAATTGAATTCAAGCCATGCAAGCGAGCTGAACGAGTTCGAGAGGTTTGAAATATGGGAGCTTGTTGATCGCCCACCACACCAAAATGTGATAGATCTCAAATGGGTGTTCAGAAACAAGACGGACGATGACCACAATGTCATTCGCAACAAAACGAGATGTGTCACATAAGAATATTGCCAAAAGGAGGGCATCGACTATGATGAGACATTCGCCCCGGTCGCCCAACTCGAAACTATCCGTATGTTCCTTGCTTTTGCCACATCCAAGCATTTCATAGTCTATCAAATGGATGTCAAAAGTGCCTTTCTCAACGATGTTCTCAAAGAGGAAGTGTACATGGAACAGCCCCCAGGTTTCAAGGTTGGAGATAAGGTGTATCGCTTGAAGAAGGCACTTTATGGCCTAAAGCAAGCTCCAAGAGCTTGGTATGATACGCTTCCAACCTTCTTCATTGACAGTGGATTTCGTAAAACAAGCGTTGATAGAACCATATTCACTATCAACGATGGAACTATGGGTTTAGATCTACGTCGATAATATCATATTTGGATCGCTCAACCTAGTGCTTGGTGAGAGGTTTGCTAATCTCATGAAGCATAAGTACGAAATGTAAATGCTGGGGAAGATGTCATGTTTTCTAGGATTACAAGTGAAGTAGTCTAGCGAAGGGAACTTCATCAACCAAGCCAAATATACAAGGGAGATGATCGTTAGATTCAATGTCTAAAAAGAGCGAATTGTCAAAGTTCCAATGAGCAGAAGTTGGAAGATAGATCTAGATGTTGAAGGCAAGCAAATCAATCCAACGGAGTATAGGGCGATCATTGGCTCTCTTCTCTATCTCGCAGCAAGCCGCCCAGATATATCTTTCGCTGCGGGAGTGTGTGCTCGCTTTCAAAGTAATGCAAAGCAATATCACATGGAAGCAGCTATGACCATCAACTTAGGTCTATGGTATATGGCGGACGATGGATTGGAGCTTAGCGGTAACTCTGATGCAGACTTCGGTATTTGCCTAATTGACCGTAAGTCCACCTCTGGGACTTGTCAATTCTTGGGAAACAAGCTTGTCTCTTGTTTCTAAGAAGCAGACAAGCGTCGCAACATCTACTACCGAAGCCGAGGATATGGCCGCGGGAAGCTGCTGCTCTCAAAATCTTTGGCTAAAGCAACAACTTAGAGATTACCACATTCAAGCCAAAGAGATCCCGATTTACTGTGATAGCACAACTGTCATCGCTATCACATAAAATCCAATTCTTCATACATGATGCAAGCATGTCGATATTTGACATCATTTCATAAGGGGTCACGTGGAAAAGGACATCAGGATGGAAAAGATACACACAGGTTTGCAAAGAGCTAATAATCTCACTAAACCGCTTGCTCAACAATGGTTTATTATGTTATGTATGGAGTTGGGCTGCTTGACCCTGGAGATGATAAGGTGGAGTTGTAGGTTATGGCTTGAGTTGTTTTCCCAACCCTACTTGATTGATGGATATTGGGTTAAGGGGGAACACTCTCGCTAGGTGGTGCTTGAGAATCAAAGGAAGAAGACGTTGCTAAGGATGCAAACGCTTGGTGGGATTCCGACCAACGAGCGATTCAACAGGAGGTTCAGAAATCAAGCGAAGTCTTCAGGACAAGTGGTGTCAATCGAACAAGTTGGAAAGCGTCCAGGCAATGCAAAAGGTCCCATTTCTATAAGCTTTTCATAGAAGCTACATCGTGGTATCAATCAACCTACAAGCCTTGATTGACCAGTAAGTCTTCTTCCTAGTCTTTTCAAAGTAAATTAATATTGTGAATCTCACTAGAGGAGTTCATAATATTAATTGAAACACATTAAGCCTAGTTGATGCTATTGCTTTTAAAAGAAATTTTCACTTGAAAGAAAGGCGAACCGCCTGCAGACTTAGTCGCTTTTGAAATTCATGAAAATTTTCTTTAGAAAAGCGAGTCAACAACATGATCGCCGAGGTCAAAAGAATTGCTAAGCGTATGTTAAAGCAAGTCACTTTGTTTAGAAATTTGTTTCTAAATGAAGTCGATAAGCGTTTCTTGTAAAAGAAGTCAAATCTTTAACATAGCGATCCAACTGTATTTTTTTTTACAAATCGCTAAGTAAAATTTGAAGCGAAATCGCTTCGCTTCAGACGTGCTTCAAAGCCTAGCGATTCTCGAGTCTTAAATTTGAAATTGTTATACTTGTACTTTTCACATTATTTTATGATAAGTTGTAGCTAATTTCAGCCTAGTATTTTGTACATATTATGGCATAAGCGACACGTGTCGCGAATGTCCTTTGCATTTAATGCATGCAAAAAGTGCATAAAGTGCAAGTACAGATCAAGACTCACTCGAGCGTGGATATCACTCTTGCTAGCATGCGTACATCATGGCATATCTCAAAACCATTGATTAACCTTGTGTTTCTTTTCTAGCCATCGGATATGCCATGTCACCCATCCCAACTAAGACTACGATCTCACTGTTGAATCTGTAAGGGCGTGTTTCTTATTCAACCACCAAGATTCAAACACCCTCTCTCTTAAATCCTAAAACTTCCCTTATGAGCCATTTATTCCCAATCATTCACCATAACTCTCTCTCATTTGAACATTCAAATTCCCTGAAACACTCTCAAATTCCCAGAAATTCACTAAATATAAACACTCTCTCAAATCCCAGAAATCTCTCAATCCCAAACCCAAAATTCCTAAATATGGCCCCATCCAATCCCCAAAGGCGTGAGATCATAAACGATGAAACCAAATCCTTTATTCACGTCGAGCCTCATGTCGAGTCGTCCAGCCCAGATATATCTAATTTCGGTGACGAAGTTCTTCGGGAACATGCATAAGGAGACTCTCTCGAGTCATATTTCTACTTATTCTCCATATGAAGATGGTGTTATTCAGAGAGGCGTTACAAACCTCTATTTGAAAAATGTCACAGTCCAAGGGCTTGGCTTGCGAGATAGCGGAAAGAATGTGGAATGTTGTGGAGTGTTGATCTTTCAGCCGATCTAAAGAGATTTTCAATGGATACAACAGAGGATTTCATCATCAGGAAGATGATGACGAGGAGTTTGAAGCCAGTCTTCAAGACGCTATGTGATATGGCCACAAAGGTATTATTCAGCCATGTCGTAAGCCACTCATCCATCACCCATTCGAACTTGAAGGTGATGATAGTGCTCACGGAGGAAGCCAAAGGGATCAAGCATAACTGGGCTCAGTACATCATTAACCAGTAGCTTGAGGGAGCAAGGATGTGAAAGTGACGGAGAAGGAGCACATCTTTGAGATGTCCATTCGCCTAAGGTATGCATCGAAGTTATCCTTCGCTCTAAGCAAGTTGGTGCCGACGCTTGACAAGCGTTTCCCCACGACCGTGAAAGCAAGCACATTGTTTCTGCGCTTCGTCGATGTTCCGATTTCTGAGGTGGTGGTGTCGTCACCTGAAGCCTCTCAAAACATCGAGGAGACCATCTAATCGCTTATCGCTGAAGTGTCTGTTCCAAAAATAAAGCGATCGAAGAAGAAGTTGCGCGAAGAGATGTGGAGGCTAGCCACAGAAGATAAGGAGGTAGATGTTGAGGCAGGGAAGAATGCCTCAACATGTAGTCAAGGAGAGAAGGAGGTTGTCCCAGTAAGCGGGAAGGCTCCTATCTTGGTGGTTGAATAGTGTATTCCTTCCAAGGAGTTAGTGTATTCCTTCCAAGGTTGGAAGAAGAGTGGATGTAGGTGTTTTTCACCGAACCACTATAAACTCGCTCGTGTCCTTACTTTCATTTATCGCTTTATTTATCTACTGCATATTCGAGCACACACTAAATTAAGTGAACTCACATTTTCTCAAGCAAGTTTTTCTCTAAGCACTCGCTCATCAAATTCCGCTCGCGTAAGAACTTTGATCAAGCGAATACTTCACCAAGCGAGTTTAGTGAAGTAGTCGCTAGAACTTTGTACTTAGCGATTTTTATACTATTAGAGGGGATTTTCCAAAACAACTTTAAAAAGTGAAAAGAGGATGAAACCTCTTACACACGTATTCACCCCTTCTACGTATGTTTAATAGTGCTACGGGCCAACAATACTACTATATAATAATTATCAACCTTTTATTTGTAGAACGTGTTACCCTTTTCGTTACATATGAAATGTCTAAAATATCCCCACATCCCCCAAAATAGAAAGTGATGCACGGTACAGACCCGAGTCGATTCCCGACCGGTGCATTTCTTTTAAACTAATTCTATTTTTGGGCATACTCTCACTCTAAGGCCTAAAAACTATCATTTAAACTAAAAATAATTTTTATTTTAAATTTAATTAATAAATTCTTTCACATTCCAATACAAAATACGATTTATGGACCCACAACGTGCGGGCACCATGCTACCGCAAGAGATTTTGCCAACGCGTAACAATTTAGCCATGCGTTTCATCTAATACTACGTAATTTTATGTGCAATAAATTGTTGACATATAGCAAAATATCCATGCATTTTTTATTCTATTTTATTTTAATCATTTCAATATTAATTGTAATGTAGATCTCATGCAGAGCACGAGGT
>JAOWBJ010056362.1:0-10319 GCA_028566335.1 Monarda citriodora
ATGAAGGCTGACTGAGCATTGTCCGTTCTGAACATCTTCCAGTGATGGAAGTATTTGATAAAGCAGATCTCAGCTTCCTTCCATTCTTCCTCGCTCTGGGGTGGAATAAATTCCTTCACATGCTTGATGTGGTGTGAGTCGATGTAGTTCTGAATCTCCTTTCTCGAGCGGTTTACAACTCTCTTTTTAACTTTTGGAAAATCACCGATTAATTTGTCGCTGGTCAGCTTGGGACGGATTCCTTCTATGACTTCACAGATGAAGTCCTTCAAGTCCACATCCTCCTAATTATTGTCAGTTTCATCCACCATTTGTGAAGCCATTGTGTCCTCACTGTGAACTAACATCGTGCTCTTCTCAGAGGAGTTTCGTGGCATGTACCGAATGCAGGACTCCTTCCAGAGACTCTCTACATGAACTCTATATTCCTTTATCACCGCATCCTTAGTTCTTGCTTTCTCTTCCTGACTCTTCAGTGAGAGCTTGAGTTTCTTAGGATCATTGGTGTCATCCTGCATCACTGACTTCTGTATTGCTGGGCTCTCTTTCTCGGCTTCGGGCTCCTTCTGTGTTGATAAAACATTCAAGTCCAGAGATTGATTCACTAGATTTCTTTTGAGGGCAGCCTCAGGAGTTGGAGCGGATATTTTTGCTTGAGTGGTTTTGTCAGCACCACCACTCTGCTCCAGAAGTTGCTGCTGCTCGTTGATGACTATTCCTTTTGCAGGGTATGCAATCTTGGGCGGATTTCTTCGCTCTTCCCCCTTGCTGGCAACACCACGAGAGTGTTCAGTACTCCACTCAGATCCGGCCTTTAGTGCTGCCCTTGCGCTTGTCTCTACTTGGGCAAGGAGTATCCCCAGTACAGAATGAGCGAACTGAGGTACTTGGGTTTCGAGCACATCATGAATGATGTTGTAACGACCCTAGACCCGCTAAAGGTAGCCGAGTCCGGAGTTCGATACTATACAGGTTTGAACAAACGGAAAGCGAGGTTGGCAAGGACACAAGTGAATTAAGTGCTTGTTCGTGCTGTGTGACGATGATATCCTCGGCACCGGAGCACCGAGGAGGTCTAATAAACGGGGGCATATTGGAGTCTTGATAAAAATTTTAAATACGGAAAGTGAAGTTCATATATTAGAATCCATCACAAAACATTATCCTCTGAATCCCAGTGTAGCAATCACTATTACAAGTCTTAGAAAGTTTCAAGTACAATGGAAATAAAAATAGGCTAATAACTTCGGATGTTCGTGTGAGGACGAACACCACCAAGAGCTTCGGCTTCGGATTCGGCAAGCCAATCCGTCACTCCGAACCCCTCGCGAGCTGCTCAACCTGCACACATGAAAAACGTATGCAGGGCTGAGTACTTTGAAGCACTCAGTGGACACATCCCCATAGCCATAAGGATCATAAGTAAATAAACACATGTCCGAAGATGCTTTTGCTTTTAAGAAACTGGGTGAAGCCTTTACCTTGCCTTACCTGACCTGTGAATAACCTGATCTAGGGAGGTTGGCCGACCTCCCTAGAACCTTGATCACTTACCCTGCGGTAAAGTGAACCTGAAGTGCACTATCTCGGGCAACACATGCCCGAGGCCGATCGTATAATAAATCCTTGGCCCTTGGGCCGACAGATAGGCAATACATAGATGAAATCTTTAAATAAAATATAGCATGGCATATTTAAAAAATATAACTGTAACTCGCCTCGGCGTCTGGTCGCCGAGGGTTTTATGTTTAGAAAGCCCACCTCTTCGGCTCTCCTGGTCTTCGGCACTAGCCGAGCTATAGAGACTCCTCCTTTGTGCAACCTTAACAAGAAAACCCTCAATAAGCTATTTTGCTAAGTAGGTCGGACTCTCGCACGAGCCCGGTATTCACTATTATGCTGAAATGCATGCGAACTGACCCTCGGGTCTATCTTAGGATCTAGGAAAGCTCTGGCTATGAATTGCTTAAGTTATCCTTATTAAAATGACCGGAGTATCCTGAGAATACTCTGATCCAGTTTACTAAAGTCCTAGCTAGGCCGAGCTTTAACTCCGCAGCTCGCTGCGATCTAACATACTGATTATTCTTTTTAGCCATAGCCTCTAAGTGTTGGAACTTCGTTATAAACCTACTAAGCCTGTCCGTTGTCTTACCGGAGCAATGGTGGTGGTAAATTCTATTTTTAAGCTCCGTGCTCGGTACTACATTGAAGAAAACATAAGAATTCTATTTATCTAAATTACCAACAGTTTGTTCCTTTAAAAGACAATGCATCGAGACGGAAACTTTGGAGACTAGGTTTGACTCAAACTCAAAGAAAACAAGAAATTCAAGGGGAATACTCCCAATCTATTCGGAAGTTCAACCATACCCTAGACTCATGCATGGATGGGGTACATGCTATGCGGATGAAGAGATAATTACCTTGAATGTGATAGGACAACCGGGGGTGACTCTAGACTTGATTCTTTGATCCTTGTATTTTCTCTCTTCTCTCGTGTTTCTCTCTAAGTTTGCGATTCAGATAGCAAAATTGTGATGTTGTTAGGGGGTATTTATAGGGAGGGATGGTGTCGCTTGGGTTCTTGGACCGGCCAAATGATTGGTATTGCTGGGTTTTTAGTGGTGGAGACAGTTTCTGAAAAAGGCTGGCTCACGGTTGGTCAGTTTGGGCGGTGGCTCCGTCAGTCGAGGGAGCATGCATTGGTTCAAGCTATATGGACTCTTATTGGCTGACTCTTGATCTCCCTATATTATTTGAATTTGAGTTTGGAGAAGAAGGAACCGATCATGGTAAGTTTGAGGATTACAAGACATCTTTTCTGAAGTATACCGAGCACGTAAACCCTACTGGTCGCTAAGTAGTACCGAACACTGTGCTTCGGCACGGCCGAGCACTGGTGTTGCCGAGCACTAGACTCCGGCAACACCGAACACTTGGCAACTTGTTTGGTCTGCTCGGCTAAGCCGAAGCGAGCTTCGGACAATCCTGACGAGGTGCCGAGCACTCTATTTTTAGCCAAACCGGGGCTATTTCGATTATAACTTTCAAGTGATAAGCTCAGTCACTTCATAACACTTATCTAGCTAAATTATATCATTCATTAGTAACATTCATGCATCCAACCACCATAGTCGACAAAGTAAGTTAGTACACATATGTTAGAACACATAAGATAACATAATGCACATAAGGACACATAGGTTCACATAATTGCTCATAGCCAAATCCTCATACATTTCTCAATTATCTCAAAAGAAATCTGTTAAATTGTTACAAGGAGGATTCTAAAACTTGGGCTGTTACAAAGAAAACCAAACACCCGAAGATACGAGGCTTTAGAGTAAGGGGTAGAGGTATTTCGGCAACGTTAGACAAGCACTGTATTGGGGTTTTAAGGTTAAGGCTTTTTGTAGGCAGTCTACTGATCAAGTACACCGCTTTAGCTACGGCTTCATGCCAGAAAAAGGTTGAGGCTTTGGAATCTATGAGTAGATCTCGAGTGACTTCTAGGATAATTCAATTTTTCCTTTCAGCCACTCCATTTTGTCCGGGTGTGTGTGGACAGGTAGTTTGGTGAATTAGACCCTTATCATGAAAGAACTGTGACATAGCAGAATTTACAAACTCCCCCCATTGTCCAACCTTAAAATCTGGATATTAGTCTTGAATTGGTGTTGAACAAGGTTGTAAAAGTGTAAGAACTTAGAAAAAATTCTGATTTTTTCTGCAAAAAAATAAACCCATGTCATTCGAGTATGGTCATCCACAAATAAAATGAAACACTTAGAACTTTGTCCACCCAAAACAGATGCAGGCCCCCAAATATCAGTTTGTACCAATGAGAACATAGTAGGCATACGGGTATTATTAGGTCTAAAAGTTTGCCTATGACTTTTCGCTAATACACACGTATCACATTGAATATGAGTAGAATTCATGAGACTAGGAAAAAGAAGTTTGAGGTGTCCTAGACGACGATGACATAACCAAGCAGTATGAGATGTGGTCCCGGTAGTCAATATTACTCAGCCTTTTTTAGCAATCTTGTCCACGTAGTACAACCCTTGACGCTCAATACCATGTCCAATAATCTCCCCCCGTCCTGATATCCTGCAACAAACAAAAGGTGGGATGCATTAAGACTGTGCAATTAAGCTCCTTCGTGATGTGACTAATCGACAACAGCTTATGAGAGAGAGACGGGACACAAAGATAGTCGGAGATTTTCAGATTATGGGATATATTAACAGTTTCGGCACCAACGACTGGAGTGATCTCTCCGTTAGCAGTTTGGACATGACTTTTCTGAGGTTGGGAATGAGTACAGATGTCGGAAATATCAAATGTCATCGTATCCGTGGCTCCGCAATCAAATATCCACGAGGAATTTTTTATTGGGTTATTTGAATACGTAACTTGAGCATAGGAAATTAAATCAGGATTAAAGGAGGCAGAGTTTAGTGGGCTGGGCCGTAGGCTCAGCCCTGTACCTTCATAATCCATGTTTGAAGAGCCCAATAATCCAAGGCCCACAACCGATTTTCCTTTAAGGCACCACACACCATTACTGATACTTGGTCCATGATTGATTTTAGTTGGTCCAATTCTTTTATTCGTTCCTGGCCCACTTCTATTATTCTCATTAATTGGCCCATCTAGTTTAAGAGTGATGCTGCTTCTGTCTTCAACTTTAGACACCCTAGCGCACACTCTGCATTTTCACCATTACTGCTCCCTCTGTCTGAGCCGCCTCTGGTGCCGGTGATCTGCGAATTGCCCACCACGACGGCGACTCTCCCGGTCTGTCCAAGATTTTCCTTGTGGTTGTCTTCCCACCACGGCGGCGTGGTTCGGGTTTGGCTTGAATCCCCTAGTGGCTAGATCGGCAGCTTCTCCATCTTGAGACCTATACGCCGCCAGTCCACTGCCGATTTCGGTACGAGACTCTTGATCTTGTTCTGTGGCCCAGATGCCTAGACGGGCGGCGCCTCGCCTGACCATCCCATAAGCGGCTTCTGTTTGTCTGGAATCATGTTTGGGTTAGTTGTATTGTTGCAGTAGAACTGCTAGTTGTTGTGCGAGAGCCTCTGCACCTTGCAGAGGCTGCTATGTGCTCACTAGACTGTTATCATCTTCTTTGGCTATTGTGAAAAAAAGGTATACGGTAGATGATGATGCAGAACAGATCAGATCCTATAGGATCGTTCTCTGCTCTGATACCATGTTGGTTTGTATAAAATACTGAAAGAAGGTGAAAAGTGACATATCTTAGAGAAGAGGAAAATGATTTTCATTGATACTTTTATGGTCTGAATCAAGCTACAATTTATAGTACATAAAAATAGCTAAGTATGGAAATAAATACTCTATTCTAGGTACTAATATTATTTCTTTGATTTGTGCAGATTTGGTGCCCGATTTCCCTCTTCTGATTTGATTCTGGATTGCCAACAGAAGTACCTTCTTAAGAAATATATTCTTATGAGTAAACTCCAGGAAGTATCACACTCACCGGTTCATCAAGCTTTTAGGTTGAAATCATCATGTCTTCATCATAGCACACATGTGTACTTGCACCTGAATCAACAATCCAAAACGTTTTTGCCATACTAGGAACACTGAATGTGTAATGTCCATGAAATGATGTGTGTCACTCTGTAGCTCCTTGAACCATATTGAATGAAGGTTGATTCCCAGCTAGTGGATTTGCCATTTGTTCCTTATGATTGAAATTTCTAAAGCACTTAGCAAGTTTAGTTTGAATGATCTTTGGTATATCCGAATGGTTTTCATGACCAAGATTTCTTCCAGATTTTGATCTGTTGTCTACTTCATCCACATAATTTCCTCTTTCTTCCATGAAATTGACTATATCAACTTCTCTATTCTCTCTCACTGCTTGTACCAATCTGGATATCCATGAAGTTTAAAACAATCATGTGCCTCATGCCCATTTTCTTGACAATGAGTACACTTGAGCCTTCTTTTTTCTTCTTTGGTAAGTCTTTTCTTGAAACTTCCTTTCTGATTTGATCCTCCTTGAGTTCTATAAGGAATGTGCCTCCCCACTTGCATCACCATCCTTGGATCCCCCACAACTATCACTTTGCAATCTCATTTGATCTTCTACTTGCACAATCATGCTATATGCCTTCTCAATACTTGGCAGAGGTTCCATGAGTAAAATCTGTTGTCTGGCTTGATCAAACTCATCCTTCAATCCAACAAGAAACTACAACATTCTTTACTGCCCAATTCGTTCTTCATAAAGCGTTTCTGCCTCACACATACAAGTTATACTAGGCAATAACATATTCAATTCAGACCATAAAGTTGTTAGACCATTGAAATGCATCAATACATCTTGATTTCCTTGTTTGAATCCATAAATTTCTTTATAGAGTTTATACACTTTTGGCCCATTCGACCTTCCCATTCTTCGATTTAATGACTCCCACAATTTTTGGGTAGAATCTAGATGGTTAAAAGCATTAACTAGATCTTTAGATATTGAATTAATTATCCAATTTGAGATCATATAATCAGCCTTAAGCCAAGCTCTATGATACTTAGAATAAGACCCGTCGTTACAGGGTGCTAACAACGGATCATTCATCACCGGCGACAGAAATTTCCGTCGTCAGTACGGTAGTTTTTGTAGTGATAAATCCCCAAATTTTGGGGTCAATTCCAAATTGCGAATAATCTTCAAAAAATCTCTGTAAATTCCTGAACTTTAACGTTTGTTCAACTTGCGATCGACATGCTGATGTGGCGAAGACGTGGCAGGAAAAATCATGCCACATCATCGTCTTCCTCCCCCTAACAAGCCACGTCACCGAATTACCGCCGCCGTCGCCGGCGACTTTTTTCGCGACCAAATAAGTCGAACCCATACATGGTCTTGAAGCTCTCGACGTGATAATTACAGATCCAATATTATTTTTATGATTTGAAGTTGTTTTGAGCCCCGTATATGAACTCAAAGTTCCGCAAAATTATTTTACCTTTTTAAAGGTGTGATGCTAAAAGGGACAATTTTTTCTTTCATTTGAGACTTCAGTTATTGATGGAAGATTTTGTTTTGTTTTGCAGTTGGAACTTGTTACTTCTGCTGCCACATTCTATTTAATAGAACTTATTAATAAATCTGTCAAAAACCAACCGGAAATAATCAATTGAATATGAGCTTTTCACAATTTGAAATGCTCAAATATAGAGTAGCTATAATATATTTGTAGAGAAAGTCATAAATTGTGGCATTAAACCACTAGATATAGATTGATAGAACCTTAGTTAATATAATTGTAAAATTAAGTTTTATTTATAATATTAAAATTGTTCGGAAAATGGGTGTGTTTTTTTTATTTGAATTAAACAAGGTAAATGATACATGAAAAATCTGAAACATATATTGCACAAACTACCCATATAAATGGGCCAAAAAAATGAAAGGGGAGAAACTAGCTAACGATATATGTATATTGTGGAGCATCCGAGCATATCGATAATTAATAAGGTTGAATAATTATTGCAGATTTGATGCGCTCCGGCACATTCTCAACATCCAAATTTGGACAATTGGTGACGATGAATTGATTCAGCTCCGGCATTGCACTTTCTTCATTGATCTCCATCTTGTACTTATTAAATAGCATACTCTGGAAATGGAGGACTTTGAGGGTGGGGAATCCGCCACCTGCGACCACCATTTTCCCTTTCCCTTCATAAATGCTACTCAGCTTGAGATAGATCAAGTTGGGTAGTTTATCCAGTATGGGCATCGGGTCTTCCTCCATAATAATCTTGCTCAAGGTCAAGTGTGAGAGGTTGGGTGGGAAGTAGGCTGACAATTTAAGTCCAAACATTAAATCGTGGCCTAACAATTTAAGACGAGTGAGACGTTGCAGAGAGATAAGCCCCTCCATGTCAATCAACCGCTTGGATAAGATTAAGGTGAGTTGGAAAAGATTTTCAAGTGATGACAAGCATTTGAAGAGGCTGTTTTGTGTTTCTCTTGTATTATCATCCATATCAATGCCCAATTTGGAAACACTGCTCATTCCTTGTATCTTCCATACATCATCACAACGCTTCACCCGAAACCATTGCAATGTCTGAATGTTCCTCATATTTCCTAGACCCACCTCACATGTATCTACACACACGTAAAGATGGCGCAGGCTCTCCATCTTCAGTATAACTTTGTCGATTTTGATAGCACAACCCCGTAAATCTAGGACTTCAAGGTTTCTAAACTTTGCCCATGAGCGTGGGAGACTTGATACTTTTCTATCGTATCTCATTCTCAAGTATCTTATTCTAGTCAACTCACCAATTTCCTTGGGCAATACCTGGAATATTATACCGTCCCCAAAGTGAAGGACCCTAAGGAGCTCAAAGCACTTCCAGTAAGACGATGGAATACGACTAATATCTTCATTCCAATACTTATCATAATTATGTACAAAAAGAGAGCGAAGATGTTGGTTTCGATTGGCGGAGAATACAAACCCTGATCCATGGCAGCAGTGTATGGCACGATGCCGAGGTTTAGCTAAGGATTGATGTGAGGAATTCTGCCCCTCTCTTAGCACCTCAAAATCTATCTCCTCCTTTGCTTTTCTTATGGATAGGTCCCTCAGAAGATCGTGCATTTGGCAGGATTTTACTCTGCCATCATATTTCATCTCCTTCACTTGAACCATGTTTCGACCTATGAGCTCATTGAAATAATCTCTTGCTACATCCTCCATCCTTACTTCTTCTCCTTCAACTTCTTGCGCTACCAATCCTTGTGCCACCCATATACGTACCAACTCTGTCACCTTGATGACAACATCTTCCTTGAAGAATCCGAAACACAAGAAGCATGCCTTTAATTCTAGGGGTAAATTATGGTAGCTCAATTCCAATATTGCTCCTATATTATAAAGATCCCCACTGCTACTACTTGTATACATATCCAAATGAGACTTCATTTCTTTATGAAATCTCTCCCACTCGCTCTTGGACGGGGTCTTTTTGGCTAGTAGGCCTCCTACCACACTGATTGCTAATGGTAGGCCTCCACACTTTTTCACAATTTCTTCCCCGACCTTCTTCAATTCCATTGGGAATTCGTCACTGCTACTATTACCATTACCACCTAACGCTTTTCTCGTGAACAAATCCCAACTTTCAGTATCACTGAAGAGTTTCATGTTATGCACATATCCACTATTCATAGTTATAACCTCCTTATTACGACTTGTAAGCAACAACCTGCTACCTTTATCTGACAAATTCAACAACGGAGAATGTCACTAGCAATATTTTACATTTCTCGCAACTAACAATTAACATTTTCATTAAGAGCCATGATTTAACAACAATTTCTCTTTTCAATTATTATTTTGAGCATGGTTTAATCCGAAGAAAGAAAGAAATCACAATTTTGGAAACAATGTAAACAATCAATATTCATGTATTTACCAGCATTGCTATAAATTTATGAATTTGGGCAATCAACAATGGATGGAAGGGAAAGATATACATACCTCCATCGGGGAAAGCCCTACTCAAGGATTCCCAGTGAGCAGCTTCCCAAACGTCGTCAAGAACTATGAAATATCGTTTGCCGGAGAGGCGTTGGTGAAGCTCTTTCTTTAGTTCTTCTTGGCGCCCTACTTTGTCCTCGATGCATTCCAAGCGCTTTAGATCATCCAAAGAAACTCCCAGATTCAACAGTATCCGTTTCATTATGTCTTCGGCTGTGAACTCACTTGAAACAACCACCCATGCTCGAAAATCGAAGCGGCCAACAACCTCGGTGTGGTTGTATATTTTACTGGCAAGTGTTGATTTCCCTATTCCGCCCATTCCCAATATGGCTGCTACGGAAAGCCCGTTGCTCTTCTCAAATACCGCTTCACGCAGCATTAGTTTTACGTCATCCTCCAACCCCACCACATGTTGGTCGGGTTTCCCACAAGCCAGCCTCCGCCTCATCTCGATTTCCTCCTGCGTTCTCGTCCTGCTGCTCAGTTCTTCCCTCTGATCTTTCTGAATATCGTACCTCACCTGCCTGTCTTGGATGTCTTTGAGCTTTTGGCGTATGGACGCTATCTGTTCCCCGACCTTATTGAGATGGTAGAGGTGGTTTGGGAAGCAACCGTACCTCTTCTTCAATTTTTTGCTCTGGACTTTGAGGACGAAGATCTCGATGGCATCTTCGGCATCATGAGCCACCTTTCGTACATCGGATATCCAGTTTCTTATGATCTCGCTGTCGCTTTGCTTCTTGGCTGCGTCTTTCAAGAAACTCTGCATAC
>JAOWBJ010056470.1:0-10319 GCA_028566335.1 Monarda citriodora
GGACGAGTACTTGAGGAAACCCACGAGCAGGGACGTGGAAAGGCTCGTCCAAATGCACGAGAATAAGCATGGGTTTCTCGGAATGCTTGGTAGCGTCGACTGCATGCACTGGGTATGGAAGAATTGTCCAACTGTGTGGGCTGGAGCATATCTGAACTACAAGAAGGGCTGCCCAACTGTCGTCCTTGAAGCTGTAGCGTTCCATGACCTTTGGATCTGGCATGCTTTCTACGGTGTCGTGGGTTCTAACAACGACGTCAACGTCCTTAATTAATCGGACATTTTCGGCAATTTCTAGGAGGGGGTGTCATCGGCTGTAATGCTTATGGCAAACGGCCACCGATACAAGATGGATTACTACCTCGCCAACGGTATATACCCGAGGTGGGCAACCTTCGTGAAGACCATCCCCTGCCCAACCGATCGACTGTGAGCATTATTCGCCATGAAGCAAGAAGCTGCAAGAAAGAACGTGAAGCGAGCCTTTGGCATTCTCCAAGCGCGATGGGCTATCGTCCGAGCCTTATTTTTTTGGTAACAATAAGTGTAAGATGTACGTAATTAGTTGGAATTAACTAGTGTTTTTATTTCTTTTTGGTACAAAAGAAATCAAATTACTCTGACCGTTCACTCGTAGTTCTTATAGAAGAAAATATATTTCAAAATGATATTATAAAATTCATATTCGGCAGCAGTGGAAATGCGTATCCAAAAAGTTAAAACGGGGGAGTATATTTTTTGCTCTTTTTTTGAGTTTTTCACTGCGGCCATCAGTTACTAAATCTGCATTATAATAATCGTCCATCACCCAGAAAATTTGGATTTTGAATTTCACCTTATTTAGCAATGATCGTGTCACCAATATCTTGTACATCTACGTTCCAAATCATTAATGATTTCACTATTACTACTTTTTTTGACCAATTAAAATTCCTCAGAAAAAAATGGGCATCTTATATAGGAGAAAATTCAAGATTTGAACAGCAGCTCTAAGTACTGTTGTTGATTCATCGAACACAGTTTGCTGTATTGTGATTTTTTGAAGCATAATCTGGTAATTTTAAATATTCTCACTGCTCATTTTCTGAAAAAGTAGTGCTCCAGAAAAAGTAGTTCGACTGTAATCATTTCATGTTAATTTGAAGATACTTATATCTGCACTAATTTTAGTTTGTGGACCTTGAAATGTATGCAGTTACCTTGGTTTTAATTAATGATGCACCTATACTCATTCAAAAATAAATGATGTTATATGCAATTTTTTTTTTTTGAAAGGCAAAGCAAAGGGTGTATATTGATAAACTTGTTAATCAAAAAGACTAACAAGCAAGGAGTTACAGCAGGAAATTACATGTGTTAAAATTGCACCAATCTCTCCAACTAATTTGGGGTAGATTCGATCTACTATTGATCCAAAGAAAACTTAAGGACCTAATTTCGCCGATGAGATAATCCGATGGGAGCCTTCGATCATTGAATATGAGATCGTTCCGGAGATTCCAGATAGCCCAAATAGTGGATAGAGCAATGAGATAAATCATCTTTTTCCATTTCTTACTACCTCTTTGTCTCCGGTGAATTGAGAGGAGGTCAGTATCTTCTAAAAATATGATAGGGCTTATCCTGCACCACTTGGAGATTTCATCCCAGACCCGGTTGGAGAATGGACAAGTAGCAAGAAGGTGATTTGTGGTCTCTTCCGACTGTAGGCAGAACGGGCAGAGAGGATTCGAGATATAGATGCCACGGGCAGCGAGATTAGAAGCAGTAGCCATGCCGTTTTGTAGAATTCGCCATGCAAGGAAGTTCACTTTCAAAGGAGTCCAATTATTCCACTCGAAAAATTTAGGCTGCGGGTTTTGTTTCTCCTCAATATGTTTTCGCAGACTCTGAGTAGTGTAATTCCCATTGGAGGTGAGCTTCCATTTGTAAACCTGGTCTGGGGGTACTGCATGGGATACAATTGTTGCTTGGAAAAGGCCATGCAGGTCAATACCAAGTTTGTGGAGATCTCGGTCAATTCGTGCGATTTGCTTCCACGGGCTCGCAAGAGAGGACCAAGGGATAGGGCTGGACTGTCGAGGGTTGGCATGCAAAGCGCAAATGATCCTGCACCAGAGGCCATCTTTGTCCGAGGAAAGCCGCCACCACCATTTAACGAGCATTGAAATGTTGAGAGATTGAAGGCTTCCGAAGCCTAACCCGCCATAGTCCTTTGATGCCGTGAAATGTTGCCACGCAATCCATTTCATACGAGAATGATCATTCGTGTCTCCCCAGAAGAAACTTCGTCGGATCCTCTCCAAAGCCTTGATGACACTCAAAGGAGCTTTAAACAAAGAGAAATAATAAGTGGGCAAGGAATTGAGAACTGACTTGAGTAGTGTGATACGACCGCCAAAGGAGAGTGTTCTTGCCGCCCAGTGCGAGAGTTTTGATCGGAAGATGTCCAAGATCGGTTCCCAGTTCTTCGTGAGATTCATGTTGCACCCAATGGGGAGGCCAAGATGTGTAAATGGAAAGGAGCCTCGGGTGCACCCTAACAAGTTTGCCATCAATTGTGTTTGATGATTCTCCACACCAATACCAAACAAACTGCTTTTTGCGTGATTAACTTTGAGTCCGGTGGTGACATATATGCATCTTAGGATCCGTTTGAGATGCAGTGCATTTGCCAAGGACCATTCTCCAAAGAATATCACATCATCTGCATAAATTAGATGAGATAATGACAAAGAGGGGGAACCAAGTGAGATACCGTGGAAGAGACCCGAGCTGCTAGCTTTCCTCATAACACAAGATAGAGCTTGCATGGCGATGACGAAAAGAAACGGGGAAAGGGGATCGCCTTGTCTGAGCCCTCTGGAGCAGGTGAATTCTCGGGTGGGTGAGCCATTCACGAGGATGGAAGCTTTGGCTGATTTTACAAGGAACATGATCCAACCCCGCCACTTTCGAGGGAAGTTCATTTGAGTGAGCACCGAGTCCAGAAAATTCCAGTTAACTGAGTCGAAAGCTTTCTCTATATCCACCTTATAGAGGAAAGCTTCCCGTTTTTTCTTTTTGAGCCAAGGTATGAGCTCATTGATTGCGAGGGGGCCGTCGAGGATACTTCTCCCGGATAAGAAGGCTGTTTGTTCCTCAGTGATAAGTTTAGCCATCAGCGGCTTTATCCTGTCAAGAAGGACTTTTGAGATAATTTTGCCGATGATGCCTATCAAACTGATAGGACGGAAGTCTCCAAGACTGCCGGGGTTGCGCCCTTTCGGGATGAGCGAGATAAAGGATGAGCAGCAGCCGGGGTTAAGTTCCTCGTCTCGATGAAACCGATTCAATGTGTTGAGGAGATCAACTTTGAGCTTACTCCAAAACTTAGAGATGAAGTTCATGTTTATCCCATCGGGTCCGGGTGCGCGATTCTTATCACAACTCATGACTGCATTTTTGATTTCTTCAAGAGTGAATGGCCTGATGAGATTAAGGGCGTCATCTGTGCTGAGCTGCTGGATGTTTGGGCAAGTCAGAGAGGGTCTAGTTGGGTTTGGTTCAGTGAATTTGGCGACGAAGAAGTCGTAGATATGCTCCTTGATGAGAGGAGGATTTGAGATCCAAGAGTCTCCAATTCTGATGCCGTGGATCCGCTTACTACTCACATTAGCGTTAATGATGCTATGGAAGTAGTTCGTGTTTTCATCCCCGGCTTTAGCCCATTTCAGCCTAGATTTCTGCTTGAGGTCCTTTAGATGGGCAAGATCATGGTTATGGATGTAGATCTTGCATGAATTTCGGACAGCGGACTCCACTTCCGTGAGGTCCCGTTCCTCTGCGTTAATGTCCAAGGTTTCAAGCATGTTTCTTTTGGATCGAATTTCTAGAGACTGGTTTGCCTTGTAAACTGAAACCCAGTTTTTTAGGCGGTTTTTAATCCACTTCAGCTTGACATGAAGGCCAAGATCAGCTGTCCCCATGAACTTAAAATCATCGAGCCATTTTTCAGTTTGTATTCGAGCCCCCGGGATGTCCAGCCAACTGTTAAAGATCCGGGTTGGTCTTTTGCCGAAATCCGCTGATATTGTAGATAGGAGGATCGGGCAATGATCGGAAGCGGTGTTGGCAAGTATAGTAACAGATGCCTCCGGCCATGCATCGTGAAAATCCCGGCTAACGAGAAACCTATCCAACTTGCTCATGCTCCCACCGTTATCCGCAATGTAGGTGAATTTACGACCCGCTGCATTGTATTCTAGCAAATCAGCTTCATGAATGAAGTTGTTGAAGTGAATTGCATTCCTTTGCATGAATTCCGAATTGATACGTTCTTCCGGTCCCCGAACTTCATTAAAATCTCCGAAAATAATCCACCATCCTATTCTGGATCTTCTTAGGTGGAGGAGAATCAGCCACAAGTTTTTTCTCTCGGTGATGTCGTTTGGCGCATAGACATTAACTAGATTAACTGGTGTGTTGGAGGATATGATTGAACCAGCAGTGAGGAGGTAATGTCTATGTTGCTGAATGAAGTCGATTTGGATAAACGTCGGGTCCCAAACTGAGGCCAGTCCCCCTGATCTTCCAAGAGAGTTCACTTCGGAGCTTTTAAATAAAGATCTTCCCCAGAAATTCCCAACAAACTTATTGAACTGTGCGGTGAATTTTGTTTCTTGTAAGGCGAGGAAATGAATTCCATGCGAAGTGATTAGTCCTCGTACCCACTCGGCCTTGTTGGAGCCATGAGCTCCACGAATGTTGATTGATAGAATGTTCATTGGGGAATGGTTTGGCTCCTTTCACCATATATTGCCTCTGCAATAATGTTGCGAGCTTCATCGAGGTTAAAGCCCAATTTGTTTCCAATATCGATGGTTTGATCGACTTCTTCTTCAGTGCTAGCATCGGTCTGTGTGGTTTCAGGGACCACAACTGTTTCTGGGATCGGGGGGGTGAGGGAAGGTGTTGGTCCCGACGTCTGCATGGGATGGTCTGAGGGTGTAGGAGTTAATGAGGGGGTTTCGGGAATAGGGTTGGAGGTATCATTCTGTATGGGAAGACGGGAGTGGGGCGGAGTGTTTAAGTCAAGACTAGTGGATGAATTGGAAGTAGTGGGGGTTGTAATGGGGCTCCTCGAGCGCCGAGATCTTTTCCTTGATCTCCTCTCGGCATTTAGTGATGAGGCGGCAGATTGGAAGTTGAAGGTGGGAACTGGAGTAAATGAAGGCTGGTGAGATCCAAGGGGAATGAATGGGTTCCCCTGGGAATCGTGAAAGCCATGCATGGCATTGAATGCAGATTGAGATGCCGAGGAGGGAGTGGGGACGGAGACTGATGGAGGCGGTCGAGGGGGAACGGGAGGGAGATCCGAGAGTGAGGGGTCGGAAGAGGTGGAGAGTTGACGATGGGGTTACGGGAGGGCTGAGGGGAGAGCCAGGGGATGAAAGCAGATGAAGGGGAAGATTCCCAGACCCGAACTTGAAGGAGTTTTTTGTCCCAAGAGACGGTGATGATATCGTCGATATTTTGGTGTAGAGAGGGCACGAGACAGCATATTGGTGGGGATGTATCACCAATGGATTCTGGGACAGGGGTATCCAGTAGGATCCGCCCAAATGATGCAGCAACTTTCTTGTAGAAGTTATGGGACCGGAGGAGAAGTGGGGCACCGGAGATATGTAGGTTAACAAGACGCCCGGGATCAAATGTTTGGCCAGACCATAATTGTGTGGAGGTGATGAAATGTGAGAGTGAGGAGGAACAATGGTCTGCGAAGGCGAGAGCCTCAGCATGGGAAGAGAGGGTAACTAGGAAGAATAACCCACCAATATGATAAGATGAAGCAGATGGGAATATCCCGGAGGAGAGGGAGGTTTGAAAGGGAGAATAGGAGGCCAGGTCCTTTAGGCTGATAAGAATCGCCTTTCCAAGACTTTTTTCTGGGAGAGAGGCTGCAGGACCCTCGAAAGTGACCGAAGGGTTGGTTTTTGGGGAGGCACCAGATACTACATCTCTGAAGGAAGGTTTGGCTGAGGTAGGGGAGGCGGTTTTGGTAGATTTGGGAGGAGGGGGAATAGGGTTTTGTGGAGGGTTATGTGAGGCTGGATGGTATTGGGGAGGATGGACAATCTTCCGGTGAAGGCGATCATACCTGGCTGGGGAAATGGAGAGAGGCTTGCCTTTGATTGAAGCTTGATTCATCAACGGTAAGATGTTGCCGGAACCATCTTTGTCTTCCACACGCACGAATCCAAAACTGCGGCCTCTGATGTCTTTTTTCCATGCTGCATAAGCATCTCTAATGGGGACGAGATCTTGAAAAGCCTTCCATAACTCTCTACTTGTGGTACCCTCCGGTATGTTCCCAACGAAGAAGGTGATGACATGGGGAAGATTCCGACGAGGGTCGCTTTGTTTCTTCCGGTAGCTTACTCGTTGCCAATCTCTGTCACTCTCCATTTTTTACTAATTACAATTTATAAGAATAATAATTCGTATAACAGTCCAAGAACGATGTTATATGCAATTAATTATTTTTTTTATTTTTTTGGGATTTCGCAACTTTAATTTCTTTATTAATCCATATTTTTTTAACGAATAACAAACTTCTCTAAATTTTAAACTAGGACTAGCATGGTGCACGCGTGTTGCGGCGGGAAAAATTATATATCTCGTGTTTTGTTGAAGGAATTTATTAAGAAATTAAAAATAAAAATTGGATGTTAATTTAAATAATAGCTATCGAGCCTGAGAGTGAGAATATAATTAGAATAGGATTAACAAGAAAAAGAATAAATGCACCAGCCGAGGATCGAATCCGGGTCTGTACCTTGCATCACTTTCTATTTTTAGGAGATGTCGGGATATTTTGGAAATTTCACATATCATGAAATTTTAACACATTCTATTCTTAAGAAAAGTGAATTTAATTTAATTATTTGGATTCTTCTCAAATAAATGTTGGTGGTATTTGGTTCAGGTTTTTAGATATGCAAATGCTCCATCTACTAGGATAATAATAACTAGCAGATGTCTGAGGGTTGCGTCGGAATCGAATATATATTATGTTTGTCTCGAAGCGTCGTCGCCGATTTCTTTTCTCTCTCTATGTCGACGGTCGTCTTCCGTCACCGGCCACGCCGCGACGGCTGAGCTGATTCTAGCGTTTAGCCACGACTAATTTGTGATGACGTCAGAGGAGTGAGAGAAATGAACATGCATTTTCTATTTTAGGAGTGAATAATAATAATAATAATAATAATAATAATAATAATAATAATAATAATAATAATAATTTATACTACTATATAATAATTATTCACCCCATATTCTTAGAAAGTGTTACCATTTCGTGATATACGAAATGTCCAAAATGCCCTTGCATCCCCCAAAAATAGAAACTAATTACTACATTCGCCTCGTTTCATTAGTCCACTCTGGTTCCGACACAGAAACCAATAAAGCAGAGAGAGAATTTTTAAGATGACTAGTGTGTTGCCCGCGCGTCGTGTCGGGAAGAATTAAATATAAATTGTGTTTGTGTTAAAATGTGAATGAATTTATTAAGCAAATTAAAATTAGATGTTAATTTAAGTAATAGTAATTGGGTCTTGGAGTGAGAGTAGACCCAAAAGTAGAATTAACAAGAAAAAGAATAAATGCACCCGCCGGGAATTGAACCCGGGTCTGTATATGTAGCACTTTCTATTTTTGGTAAAAAGCAGGGGTATTTTGGACATTTCGCATATGTGTAACTTTCCATTTATAGGGAAGTGGATAATTATTATATAGTAGTATAGAAGTATAAATAATAATGCATACATAACACGTTTTATATGACACGAGTTAATCTTGTTTTTCCATTAAGTGTTTCGTTTTAAATTTGAGAGTAATATACTTACTCCGTCCCACAAATTTAATCTTGAACAACCGGAATATATTTTAAGAAAATTATATTTTATAATAAATTCGAAAGGTAAAATAATGCTGTAAGGGCACTTTTAGTTGAATTTGGAGTAGAAAATGAGTTGCCTTCAATGTCATTGCAATTCTATGGCATCATATTTATGAAATTCAACTTGCATGGATGATTTGGTGACTTTTTTAGGTGAATAGTTGCATGGTTGGTAGCTTCTTCACGTGCTAAGTTATGGGAGAAGAAGGAATTTACTATTCGAGTTTGCTTTTCATATTTCAACCCATGTGAATTGCCTAAACATTAAATTATACTAACCACACCCATTATATTAAGTCACTTTCTGTTTTTATTCATCTCATTACATTAGGTCACTTTCCTAAAATGACAAAAAATGCATGGCTACAATTTATTCTATCTCCTTAGAATTAATTTCAACCACATATTTTTACTTCTTTGGTTTCCGTCCCGGTCAAATATGGCCTATTTAACCGGGATAGAGGTGGTATTGTTATAAGCTTATGATCTCATTATATTTATTTCAAAATTATGATTTTTAATAATATATTAAAAAAAAGTTTAGGAACACTCAAAGAAGAGCCGTGACATAACTATTTAGGCTAAGTTTATAAGTAATGTTGTTCATGTAATTAAAAATATTTTCAAATGCAAATTTAAAATTATTGATTGTTATTTATAAACTCTTGAAAATACTTCAAAATGAAAATTTAAAATTAATTATAAATTTAATCCAACATCGTTTAATCTCAAATTGTTTGTTTGAAGGCATGAAAAGAGCAAATAGGTAAAATGAGAGCGACGACCGACAACTGTGGGTTTTGGGGACAAGCGAAGCGTGTATGCTACCTCCCCAGAATTGGACGGCGGGAAAAGGCTGACTTGCCAAAAAGGCACGCGTTGTCGTGTAGCGAGACTTGGTCGCAGCAGCTGGGCTGGATGGTCCCCACACCTCAGCCGAAAGCGACACGTCACTGCTCAACTGCTCACCGACGTCTCCTCGTTCCCATAATAATGCAACTGCGTGAGTCTCCCCCTATTTACTCGCCCCGCGACGCCGTTTCGGGATGAGATAAGGTCGCATCATGACGTCATGATGAAGTGGGCCGTTCGTCATTCTCTCTTCTGGCCGACAGGTGGAGTAATATAACTCTATATTCAATGTTGCTCAGTTCGATTACCCCATTTTATTGAATTATTCTTATTTTTTATTTTTTATTTTAGTTTATCTAACTTATTAGTTTCATTTGACAAAAAATATGTGTTTACGATTAATTTTTTCTCTTCATAATTAATTACAATTATACATTTCAATTTTCTTAATTGACGTGCAAATTCCAAAGTAAACAAATTTAATTAGATGAAGGTAGTACGATTTTTCATTTTATCATATCAATCATACGTTAAGAAATACTACCTCAATCTCATTAAATTAGTCTCACTTTCCTTTTTAGTCAATCTCACTTATTTGTTTCATTTTCTAAAATGACAAAAAATATGTGGCTATAAGTAACTCTCTCTCCTCAAAATTAATTATAACCACATCATACTTTTCTTAGTTTACGTGCATTCCCCAAAAGAGACTAATCTAATGAGATGGAGGTAGTAGGCCATAAAAAACGCTCAATACATCACTAGCCCTTGTGCACTGGTCTTGATTTAAATGGTAGAGTAACACACAAAGTTATGTGTAGATGAAATTTTAGTGAGTCTTCGTCTCCGTCAGGACAACCACACTAATATGATATTGTCCGCTTTGGGCCAAGCTCGCACAATTTTATTCTTGAGTTCATTCTCAAAAGACCTCGAACTAGTTTAGTGGTGCTCTCTTTATATACGAACTATATCCTCCTTGGATTTCAATATAGAACTTATTGTTCGGACCCTAACATCGCATGTGGTGCCGGCGGAGATAGATAACGCCCTTTGTATATGTGACACAATACATTCGTAATGAAACGATGAAAAGTGTGAAGGGATAAGCATTGGATAACACATTTCACTATCAACATTATAATATAACATGTTTATTTATATAGAATAGCATCTTGCCCACGCGTTGCGTCGAGAAGAACTAAATATAAATTGTGATTGTGTTTGAATGTGTATGAATTTATTATGAAAATTAAAAATAACAATTAGATGTTAGTTTAAATAATAGCTATTGAGCCCGAGAGTTAGAGTAGGCCCAAAAAGTAGAATTAAAAAAGGAAAAAATAAATAAATAAAAGCACTAGTCAAGAATCGAACCCGGGGCTGTATTGTGCAGTACTTTCCATTTTTGGTAAAAAGCAAGGGTATTTTGGACATTTCGCATGTGACAAAATGTTAATATTTCTATTTATAGGGGATGTAATAATTATTATATAGTAGTATAGATAGGTCGCAGTCTTATAAA
>JAOWBJ010056578.1:0-10317 GCA_028566335.1 Monarda citriodora
GATAATTATTATATAGTAGTATAGATATATATTCAAAATGATAAGTATTGCAACTCATAAATATTATTAGGATAAAATTACAGTATGAAAATTAAGTTAACAAGAAATGATATTCATTTAGAGTTTTCATTTTTTTTCAAATCTCTAAACACTTATATTCATGTTATTTTTAATTTAAAAATAAGTCAATATAGGTTAATATTTTTTCTGGAAAATTAATTGAATTTGAATGCCAAGCCATCCGTCAATCAATGTAAAAAAACGCAATAGTTTTAGGTAGCGATTGGTTGAGTAACATGAGGTTATTAATGTATCTAGGGATTGGAAAAACTCCCCTAGATAAGTGGTGACAAAATTTCTTGTGGGGCCCTTTAAACACTAGTTTGGTAGAAGGTGTTTGTTTATGTATCATATACTCTAACACCTTTTAACGCGTGTTTGGTACTGAAGGTTTGCGCGTGTATGAGTACTGTATTGTCATAATTACGTTCAACTTCCCACATAAATTATTTTTTGTGAGTGTTTTACCTTATTTTTGTGATTTCTTATTATTATTATTAAATACTATATTAAATATTACTACAACTATGTTAAATATTTCTACAAGTTCATTATTACTAATATTTTTTTTATAATTTCGAAATTCTTTAAGTTTTGTTGAACAAGTGCACTTATGCTCTTGAATATACAATCAAAATAATATAAAGAACAAGTAACTCATGATAAACTTGGATATATAATCAAAACTAAATTAAGAATTCAAATTGCAAAAGACGAATTTGTTACCAAAATTAAGTTACGTAGTCAACTTGTTACCGAAGCCCTAATATATAACCATACAAAAATAACTACCCATAAGTTTCAACTACTGATACTTCTAATTACCCATGACTAGTCAATTACTATCACGTCTTGCACTTCATCATCATTTTTTAGTTCACGGTACTGATACTCATCCGGAGACAACTTTGCTCTGCCTCTAAGGAAGACAACCTTAAGCTTCACAACGTCGTCAGATGTGTCCAAGACCTGGAATATGCACAGGTCGTCCTTCCTTAGCCTATAGTCGGCAGCAAATACCTTCCAATCTCTTGCCGCGAACCTATGAAACCGCCCCGTTTTCTTGTACTCAATATCCCATGTCTTACCAGCGTGGGATAGTATAACACGTTTTGTTGTCTCCGGAATGTTGCTCGTAGCATTACGCGACAGATTCTGTTGAATACATAACATGAAAGAAATATGATTGAATACTCAAGCCCATGCAAAATTAACCAACGAAAACAGGTCCTAAGAAAAGGAATAGTTACCATACCAGTGTCCACGGATTTGTAACATGAGTCTTCGACAAATTGAGCTCAAAGATAGGATTGTCGCCCCTCCAAAACTGGGTCGTCATCTTCAGGAAACTCTATGCAAAAGAATTTAAATGGCACAAATTACAAATACAAAAGTATTTAACATAATATCAAGTAAAAAAATTGCATTCAAATTAATCCAAACCTTGATCCAATGGTGAAGAAGATGAGGAAAAACCAAGACGAGCATACCAAACGACTTTGGTACTCGATGCCATTTGAAAATAACCTAACACAATAGGTTTATGTCACTGTCTTATTTATCATATGATAGCATCATTTAACAAACAAGGCATCAACATAGTTCGGACTCTCAACAAGTGAAATCAAGACAACCATGAGGGGCTTATGAAATCAATGTAAACAAGAAGACTACGCAAAATATCGAACTTAATCATATGCGGCTACATCACAGAATAGGAGAATGACATATTTCCACAATTTCAGGTAACTATGTTTAAGCAAGTATTACGCAAAATAAAACAAACCAAAACTGCATTTAGATGCTCACAGGTTGATCATTCAACCGAAACGAAAATAATACAAACCAATACCCCCTGTCAAGCATGATCATGAATTCATACATTGTTCTCGACGATTTGAAGACATCAATGTATCAACAAGAAAAGGTTCGGATCATAACATTTAAAAAGTCAGGGTCAAGACCAATTGAAATACCCGACACATTTCAGCAAGTGCATGAGATTATTGCAAAATGACCAAACAAAATTAATACCAAAAACATTACAACCAGTGCATGAGCATATTACGAGAAGAATGAGTCATTCAATTCCTACGAGAAATTATTAGCGATTCAGTTTAGAATTCAGACCCTAAACAAGACTATTCAAAAACAAAATCTGTATGAATAAGATTCAGACATTGAATTAGGAAGCCCATGCCAGCTCTCAACCAATGCAAGCGATTCAAGCAAGACTATTCAAAAACAAATTGGGTATGAATAAAAATCTGACATTCAATGAGGAAGCCCATGCGAAATTCAGACCAATGCAAGCGATTCGCAATGTATCATAGAAATAATTAGCAAATCAGTTTAGAAAATCATTTCAAGCAAGAGTTTTCAAACAAAATCGGAAGAGTTTTCGAAAGAGTTTCAAGCAACAATTTTCAAACAAAATTGGAAAAATCATTTCAAGCAAGAGTTTTCGCAATGTATTGGACATTGTACGAGGAAGCCCATGCGAAATCGGAAGACCAGCAAGAGTTTTCAAAAAAAATCGGTATGAAGAAAAATCGGAAACATACCTGACGAGGTTGGAATTTTCGCTAAAAATAGACACCAAAACCCTAGAAAACAATGAGAACGACGCAAATCATTAACGAGGTAGAGGAAAAAGATCAGGATAAGATTGAGGATACCAATGGAAGTAGTATTTACCTTCGGAATGCATGGGCAAGAGGAACCCAAAAACCTAGAACGAAGCTCTGCGAAGACGACGGAGGAAAGAAGTGGAATCATTGTTTTCAGAAATTGAAAAATGTTAAGGACATTTTTGGAATTGGAAAATAGCGAAATCGACACTATTCAAACGGGTAAAAGATACCCAGCCCAAATTCGGGTGTCATATACCCAAGAAAAGTCCAGATTCGTTGCGGGCCTTACACCACATTGCGGGCCGACGGGTATAAGTTATGGAGCTACCAAACGTGGGTTAGTGGGTGGATAGAAATGGTCTATCCCTAGGTAACACCCCTATGCACCCCTTACCAATCAAGCCCTTAAGGTATTATACTCCCTCCGTTAACATGCAGTGCGGTGTGTGCATGCATATCCATGCGTCGTGATGATGGATTTTTATATAGAACTTTAAAATATTTCTTTTTTATATGATACTATGACATTATAATAGAAAAATTGGGCAATAAATAAAAGATAAAATTTTGGAGTTCTTATACTTGTTTTGAATGTTGGACAATCCGTTGTCCACCATAATAAGAAAATATGTTAAAGTAAGACAATATCCGAGTAGTATTAACCTATTTTGTCTATTTGTTGCAATGATATATGTATTCATATTATTACGGTCACGACCCTCAGTAGCCGTGTCGGGGATAATGGTTTTATATTATTATTTATGGTGGTTAATTATTTAATTGAGAATTAAATAATTGAAATATATTTATGTTCTCAAAACTATTAATTGGTGAGTGAGAAATGATATATTTCAGTTGTGTATTGAAAATGAATTTGTTGTAGGCAAATTCATTGTTATAAGCCTAGAATTTGAATTGGGATTGGCCCGATTTCAATTTGTGTGATTTGTTCAACACAATAAACCAATTAGTAATTGCTTGTGATTTATGATTAACAGCCGTTTGTGGCTTTTCAATTATTTGGCTTGTAACAGCCACCTCCATATAACCGCTCCATTATCAAGAAATTGATGGCTTGACCATCAATGAGTGACCAATTATTTTCCCATGAGTTGCCTATATATACGAGCTATTTTTGTTGCTTAAGATACATTGTTTTTATGCTGTCAAACATCTGAAAGTAGGAAATATATTTTTCATACTAGTTGTGTTATAGTGTCAAAGCTCAGTTCTCAAACTCTATTTTGTTCACCGGAGCTCTTGTGATTTGCGGTGCTTCCTCACAAGAGACGAAGTCGTTTTATCTTTGGGGACGATACACCAAATCGTGAGCACTACCGGGGCGTATTTCGTCTTGCGGATAGAGGGCTATCCTCGACTCGACTATAAAAAAGTTTGTTTTATTTTTTGTTCATTGTAATCTTTTTGTAATAGTTTTATTCGCCCCTAGGCAAGTTCAATTTTTTATATTAAAATTTTATTGTAATAACCCTACAACTTGGTCACTCATAATTATGGAAAGAAACGATAAATGGAGGATAAAAGAGGAAACAAATCTGGAATATAACTCATAAATCTCAAGGACACATCCTTACCAAAGAGGAACTGACATTATTGTCATAGTACAAGCTTTAAATATTGAATGATATACAATACTCTTGGTTATGAGTCAACTGGATTACAATCCCAAAACGAAGGAGACTTCGGAATAATCAGAGTTATTCCACAGCGGAAAGGTGAATACATGTATTACCAAGAGAAATTTTTAGCTATTACTTACTAGAATTTACAAAAGCTCCACCGGCCGCTCCGCTCCATCCAACAAGCACTCCGTGACGGTGCTTGATCTAAAACACTATTTCGATCTCCAACCTGTTCAACTTACGCATCAAGAAATAATACGCATGTTGAGTACATAAAGCACTCTGTGGACACATGCCATATCATTTATTGTCAAACCATATAACAGGAAATCATAGGGGTTTATCATTTATTGTCAAGCCATGATGAATTAGTCGCAACAAAGCCAAGAAACGGGGAACATCCTGAGACAAGGCCTCCAACCACATCAAACCAAAAATCTCACTGCCTGCGAAGTGGGAAGTTGTCGAAAACAGGATGGAGGTCCAGAAAAGAACAGATCAGAACATTGTGTGCACGCTAGACGTCATCTCCTACCAGAGTCAGCTACCTGCTTCCAGCGACCGCTTCATCCTAGCGGTCTCTGGAGCTCTTCCAACCGAGACAAAAGTGACGAGAAAGACAAGGCTGATCAGACCCAAGGCAAAGATCAACTCCACAAGGCTCTCAATCTTTATGTCCCACCAAATTCCACTCCTTTCTAGGCTGGGGAATAACAAGTGGGATCACCAGTTCGCTGATTTCTACAAGATATTATTAAAAGTAAAGAAGAGAAAGCTCGATGAGACCGAGTCATTCATAGTTTTAGAATTGCCAGTTCAATCATGCAGTAGCCTATCCCTTAAAAGCAACGAGATACGGGTAGCTTCGTGATTAATATTGTTCTTGGTAATAGTAAGGAAGCATCTAACATTCTAGACTTAGGAGCAGATATATTCATGCCTTATTCTACGTTTAAACAATTACAATTAGGTGAATTAAAACCAACTCGCATATGTTTACAACTTGTTGATCGTTCTGTGAGATATCATCGAGTACATTCTTGTACGTGTGAGGGGTTAATTGTGCCTATAGACTTTGTTGTCTTGAACATTGGAGAGGTGCATGAGAATGGGATAGAGCACACACTCTTACTAGACAGACCATTTATGGCCACAACATACATGATAATTGATGTCAAACATGGTACAATTAAAATGCAAGTGTTAGGCCAAAATGTATCATTCTCAACGCATAAGAGTCGTGTTTTACATGATGCTAAGTTGGTTGATAATTCTTCACGTATCAACATAGTTTATGCCTTGGCCGAGAATTCTTTTGTACAGGAACAAGAAAAACCCGAGGTGTGGATGAGACCTGCAGACATGGATAAAGGAGCTAAAAAGGAAGACGAGCTCGGAATACCCATTTCGTTTTCACCGAAGAACAACATTCGAAGGAGGAAAAACCTCTTAACAATGATCTCAAACCAGAGGAAGTGTCAGAGTTTCCTTCGCAGTACAAAGTAAAACAGGAGGGACATGAACAACAAGGGAGTAAACTAGCAGATGCATGCTCCCATCAGTAGCTAGGGTTCAAGCGATCGTTGGGATTGCACATTGTATTTGGTCAAAATGCCACAGTCAGTGTTCGCTGGCTGCCAGTGCTCACTAGGGCGTGTTAGATTTTAAAAGGAAAATAAGGTAGAGTTTCTCACACAATAACATCTTTTCTTGCCTTAATATTCTCTCTCTCTTTTTTCAGTACACAATCCGACAAGTCAAGAAGGTGTGGGCTCTTCACAATTCCAAAGGTTTTGCCATTTGGTTCGGTTGAAATCCAAAGAAAAGTGACGAAGTTTATTAAAGCCCTATATCGAGGGAACAACAATGCCTCACATGGTGGAGTCCGTTCTCATTTCCGATCCAATGCCCTCATGAAGACTTGTTCGTCGAGCGCTTGAGACGATAAATAAGCGCTTAGTGTGAGGCAACCTACAATATATATAAAAAAATCCAAAAATATGTTTATTGTAGTTTATGTCTATTCATTTTTCTCAGATGTCCTCAAGTTGTGTTAAGGTGCTCAAGCAAACCCGAATAGACACGTGAGCCTAGCGACCGCTGGACCCAAGCGGTCGATGGGGGATGTAAAGAAGACATTCACCCCTCTCAATTTCCTTGATCTGATGATCACTTCGACCCTTCGTCCTAGAGTTTACTTTCTATTTTCATTTTCGTTATTTTGTTTTTTTTATTGCATTTTACGTTTGTGTTTGTGTTTTGTATTTGTGTTTTTCAGGTTTCAAGCTTGGATCACTTTCAAGGAATCAAAGCTTGTTGCCAGTTTGTCATCCTTTCAGGGCGATCTTCTATCCCTTCTCTTATTTTTGTAAAACAATATGGACATTGTTTGATTTAAGTGTGGGTGATGTTTCGTTTTTTGCGTTCGTGTTAGTGTTGGTTTTGTGTACTTAAACATCCTATTTAATCCTTTTGTGTGTTTTTGGCTTCTATTTGAATAAGCATGAAAGTATGATGATTATTTGTAAGTTATGAAGTTGGTATGTGTAAGTTTGGAAAGTATGAAATTTGGATTAATTGTGAATTCAACTAGGCTATTTTCGTTAGTCTAAGGTTACTTGTGGGTCACATCTCTTGCTAGGTAGTTGAAGGAGTGATTGTGATTCGGATTATGAGTGATTGGTTCATTTTGATTCAATGAGTTTGTTTCCTAAGTTATATGTTAAAAATAAAAAAAGAAGTGTGTTGTATGTAATAAAGTTGGGTATAGATTGAGCTCCTCTTGTTCAAAGTTGAGCAATGAGCATGGGAAACCACGTAAGGATGCTTCGAATGACCTTCGAAGAATTCCATCTTACGAACATATCCTAATCCAAACAACTTTAAAAAAAATTAAAAAAAGAAAAAGAAAAGTGTGTGCGAGACTTGAGAAGTTTGCGAGGCTTTACTCCGCTTAACAATAGTATGGAAAACCACATTAGGAGACTCGATGAAACCCATTGATGGTTAAACCTAATGAACATGTCATATACGTTCTAATTGAGTTCTCATGTTAATAAGTGTTGGATAAAGGAAACAAGTTTGCTGTAGATTACGGAAGCATGTGAGATGAATGTATATCACGATCACGAGTCTAAGGAACTAGTTGAGTTGGTGGGAAACGCAAGTGCTTTAGGTTGATTCAAAGTTTCATAGTTAGATTTGGTATTGGTTTGAGTTTCATTGGAAAAGTGTATGAATTGGTTGAACTTCATGACTTAGGAATAATTTAATTGTTGGTATGTTTGTTGAGTAGTTTGCTTGAGGACAAGCAAAATTAAGTGTGAGGGATTTATTAGCGTGAATTTTGTGTCATTCATTTCATTTTGTGTTTTGTTGTGTTTTTGGTACTTTAGAGTGTTTTTATTCTTGTTTATGTTTTATTTTATGTTTATGTGTTTAGGTCGAATTAAGTGGTTTGAAAAGGAGGAAATTGAGAGTTGAAAATGAAGAAGAGTGAAAGAAAGAAGAGAAGAGAAGAAAAGGAAAGAAAAGAAAAAGAGAAGAAACAAAGCAAAATCCGGTAGAACATTGTGGCCAGCGATCGCTAGGGCCAAGCAATCATTGGGTGAGGAGCAACAACGGGAGGCAGATCATGTTCCCAGCGATCGATGGCACCGAGCGACACTGGGTGTGCAAATTCGAAGAAAGATAGCACCCTGTGGCCAGCGAGCGCTGGCATCCCAGCAGTCGCTGGCCGGTCGCGATTTTTAAGGATTTTATTTCTTATCTAATAAGGTTTTGTGTATCAATAAATATGAGATTTGTCTTAAACCCTAAAACACGAATTAAACACTACTTTTACGACTTTTAGAACAATATTTCTCTCTATAGATTCTTAGTTTAGATATACTTTTCCTTTGGAGAATTTTGCCAGACAATTCAAAACTACATTCAAGATTATGGTTTTTCAATTTAATTACTTCTTTTCCTTTTCCTTTTCTTTGGTATTGCTTTATCTTTCAATTCTCTTTGCAAGTTTTATTTAGGTTATTGCTTTTGATTTTATGCTTTGCTTTCTAGGATCTAGTTTATATGCTTTCGATTTATTGCTTTCTAGGATTTAGATTTAATTGCTTTTATATGTTCTTGCATTCATATTTACAGGTTAGACTTATTTATTACAAGCATGTTTCTATTGAGTTTATTATATTATATTTAATTGTATTTTTTTCAATTTATGCCTAGGTAGATTTATTTGCTTTTATTAGATTATACTAGCGTGTTGCCCGCGCATTGCATCGGGAATAATTAAATATAAATTGTATTTGTGCTGGAATGTGAATGAATTTATTATGTAAATTAAAAATAAAAATTAGATGTTAATTTAAATAATAGTTATTGAGCCTGACAGTAAGCCCATAAGTAGAATTAAAAAAAATAAAAATAAATGCATCAGTCAAGAGTCGAAACCGGGTCAGTATTATGCAGCACTTTCTATTTTTGGTAAAAGGCGGGGGTATTTTGGACATTTCGCATATGTGTAACTTTCTATTTATAAGGGGGTGCATAATGATTATATAGTAGTATAGATTGAATTATTGTCTTTAGATTAGACTTATTTTATTTGTTTTATCTTAGGATTATTTTCTACTATTTATTTGTTTTATATATTTCATGCACTTTAATTACTTTCTTATGATTAATAGAAAACCAAACAAACAAATTATTTGTGTTTAGAGTATTTAGAATATATTTTCTATCGTGTACGTATTACGTCATTAGTTTTCCTATTAAATTTTCCTTGAAATTCGAGATTGGATTACCTTTCAGCTATTTATAATAGATATCTTTCTATTGAGATATCATTTACGTGAAACACAATGCATCATCAGGGCAGCCTGCATACCACTGCGATTTCTGGGGTAACAGTCACTCAATATAGAAATAGAGTAGTAATTATGGTAATGAATTGAGGAAATTTATTAGAATTCATCTGTGATCTTGATTTTAAGTACAGAATAGTAAATGCTATCAAAATTTGGAACATGGTTGTAAAACGTGGCCTGTGTAATGCGGATTTCCGCCTAGGCGTGATTAGTCGCCGCCTAGGCGGGCCGATTCGAAGTCTGTGCGGGTGCCTAGGTAGGAAAACTGGAATAGGAAGAAAAAGGGGAAATTTAGAAAAAGGTTATACTTGTACCCTAACCTGCGCTTCTTCTCTATCAAGCATTTGTCGCCGCTTCAACCGTCCTCCTCCTTGTCGAGTGCCGCCTTCGAGGGCACCAGCGCGATTTCCGCAACATCACTCTGCGGCCGCCCTTCATCGTAACTTACCAGCCTGCCGCCTCTAAGAATTCTTCTGCGTAATTTCTGAGATTATTCACTGGCTAGTTTTCTTTCCTTTCCTTCTATTTCTGCGGGTTTATCTAATTAATTGTTTAGTGATGTTGATAATGCGATTTGATTATGTATTTCTTTGACTTGCCCTATACTATCAGGGTATATTTTCAATTCTATTTTCTCACTTTTTTAATTTCATAATTTTTGTGTCACAGAACCATTTGCAGGTGCTGATTTTGATTTCCCAAGAGCCAGAACAAACTTTTTCCAAATGTTTGATGAACTCAGGTATAGTTTAAGATTGCAGTGCCCGCCTCCATTTATCCGTAATTTTTCGTATTTTACCTTGCAATTTAAGATCATCAATGTGATTGGAAATTGAGGCATGATGGTAATTTTTGTAGGCTTTGACTTGATTTTTTAAGGTAACCCATTCGTTCTCTTGAGTGAAAATGTTATGAGATGGTTGTTAACTTATGTTACTTGGTCTCTATGGTTGTTAAGTTCTATGTCTTTAGGTTGTCTGCAAAATAATTCATCCATATGATTGAGGACCAATGGCGTCTCGAACGCAATATATATATAAATAATAATAAAAAAAAACATCTAAGTGTCCCTTAAGCGCCTAGATCCCGCCTAGGCGCTAGGCACCCCTCAAC
>JAOWBJ010056901.1:0-10313 GCA_028566335.1 Monarda citriodora
GCACAGTACAGACCCGGGTTCGATTCCTGACTGGTGCATTTTTTAAATTTTACTTTTGAGCCTACTCTTACTGTCAGGCCCAATAGCTGTTATTTAAACTAACATCTAATTTTTATTTTTAATTTGCTTAATAATTCATTCACATTCCAACACAAACACACTCTATAATTAATTCTTCCCGACACAACGCACGAACAACACACTAGTATACATGAATATGTGTAGGATCAATAATAAACTATTTTTTTGGGTGCATCTCTTCACAATATATAGAGAGCTCCTTGCCAAACCCTAGATATATTATCTTCCTTCCTAAGTCAGAAATTTGTCTATATCTTCAAAATATCTTTTCTTGTATGAAATCATTATTATTGGTAAAAATAAAATCTAAACTTTTATTTTAAGTGGTCAATGTTGATTCTTCTATCCTTTTTCCCAATTGCTAAAGCATTTTAACTTTTGAAGGGAAAAAAAATAAAGCATATTTCCTCCGTCCCTCAAATCCTTGCGTTTAATCTTATTTCGGATAGTCTTTTAAATCTATGCACATTTCGTGCATGATATGGAAATAGATCAACTACAATAATATCATTTTATAGATGAACAATTACATTATGTATTTACCTATTTTATTATGGCGGAGCCAAGTGATGTTGAGAGGTGATTTAAGCCTACCCCCATCAAGAAAAAAAAAAATCTTTTTATTCTTATAAAATTATGATATTTTTTTGTACAATATGCATATTTGATGTAAAAGCCCACACAATTACATAATATTGTATATAATTTAGTTTCTCAAATCTCGAATGTAAAATTCAGCCCCGTCATCAAAATGTTCTGGCCCCGCCTTGATTTTACCACCTATGAATCCAATCTCTGTTCACAACATGTAAAACATAATATCCATTCGAAAGAAACAGCACAAATCAATAATATTCCTAATCAAAATACACGAGAGAGAGGGAGTACTAAAGATTGAACATTTGTCATGCATTCTTGTAATTCAAAAATCAACAACAAATTCAAGCCCAATAATTTAGATGGCCTTCAAACTTATAGTGGGCCAAAAATAACATCGAGTTCAACCCATTTCATTTCAATTATTTATTAAAAAAAATTCTAGTACTTCATTAAAAAATATTCACTTTTAAGTTTGACAATTTATAAGACTGACCCAGTAGCATCCTGAACTCTCACTCTTTTTTTTTCCAACGAGTTTCTTGCATCCTGAACTCCCTCCGTTATGAGCCTCAACCGCATCTTGGACTCTCCTCCAGGACTCTCCACTTTCTTTTTTTTAAATTTCATGGTTTCATGAAAAAAAAGAAAAAAAATGGTGCGACCAAAAGAGTCCAGGAGGACGCAGGAGGCCATCCAAGACTCACCACAGCGGAAGGGGAGGTTGTGCCCAACGTCCATTAGCCCCATTAAGAGCAATCTAAGCAACTTTAAGTTTATATTAAAAAAAATTCGAAAGTTTATACGTAAATTTAAGATGCTTATAATTTAGTAAAACACCCACTTAATTTCATTGCTATTGGTCTCATTTAAGTTTGGCATTTTCTTTTTTAGAATATATGCGTGTTTTATATAGCCTGATAAAGTGCGTATTTTCGTAAGTAATTAATGACAAAAAGCGGTAAATGACACGAGGATTTACGTGGTTCGATTCACTAGAGTAAATCTACGTCCACGGGAGTAATGTAGGCTTTTATTAGCTTTGTGAATACAAATAAGGATCGAGTAATTGCCAGTAGTCTATTCTAGCTAAAAGACTTGCTATTTATACAAATTTGTTCATGGGCTGGGCCGCAAGGCCCAATGCTGATCATGGGAACGTGGGTAACTGCCCGGGAGCAGTTAGGGTTTGTTCACGACGTGGGCCGGGATCGTGCTTGTCCACGTCACCCCACGATTTCATGTCCGTCCTTCTGTAGACATCTTGGAAAATTGCCAAGTATCAACTGGAAGTATCCGAATCGGCGGACCGGAGTAAGGGTCTGCCGGAGTGATTCTGTTTCCGAGCCGAAATGGCAGAAGCCGAAGAGACCGAGATGGGAAGAGCCGGACTCTTCATTGTCGGTTTCATCTGGATTTTGGTGGGCTTCACTGCTTGGGCTTTCGTAGTTGGGCCGGTGTTGGGCCGTATCCCATCAAGCGTTCCGTTTAATTGTATCATTTCCTTAAAAAAATGGCAATAAGTGGTGAAAATTGTCTATCAAATTCTTTTATCTCATGCAATCTTAATATGTGTGACAAAAGTGGTAGAATTTAATGTCGTTGGCAGATGGAGTATCATGTAACTTACTTCTGTATTTTTGATGAGGTCCAATTAAATGCGTTTTATTGTTTGTAATAACTTCCATATAGGATCTCATGCCTTAGTTTACCAACGGTGTATCAAAATTATTTTTTCTTCTGTTGATTCATTTTTTCAATTCTTAAATATTAATATGATTCAATCTAACTTTATACTAATTGATTAGGGTTTCCCGATCTGATTAGGTTTTATCACATGTTTTTTGGTATTTAATTTCATTTTTATTAGTTAAAAAATGCTAAAAAATATTATTATACTCCCTTAATTGAATTAATAAACTATTGTTGTTTGAAATAATAAAGATCGAAAGTAGCTCAGAAGAATATTGGTTTTTGATTGATGTTTATCGTTTACATAGGGGTCCTTTATATAGCAGTAATCCTCTAGTTATACAAGGAAAATAATCACCACACATAAATGTAATGTAATCCCTAAGAATATTCTCCATTATTCTCTCCTTGATTTCATTCCTTTCCAACACTCCCCCTCAAGTTAAGTAATGGGATTCCCGATACTTAACTTGCCCAATACATCTCGGAAAGACTTGGTATTAACCGCCTTAGTCAGAATATCAGCCGGTTGATCTTCCGACTTGATGTATGGTAGCTCGACTATTCTCCCCTCAATTTTTTCTTTGATGAAATGCCTATCAATCTCCACATGTTTGGTTCGATCATGTTGAACCGGATTTTCGGAGATACTGATAGCCGCCTTGTTATCACAAAACAACCGACACGTTTGTGATGTATAAAGACCCAACTCTGTCATGAGTTTCCTCAGCCATAAAATTTCAGTGAGACCATTTTTTATTCCTCGAAACTCTGCTTCAGCACTCGAGAGAGCAACCACCTTCTGTTTTTTACTTCTCCAAGTAACGAGGTTACCTCCAACAAATGTGAAATACCCTGAGGTTGACCTCATATCACTTGGATTTCCGGCCCAGTCCGCATCTGTAAAGCCATAAATATCCAAATTCTCATTTTTCCCAAACAATAAGCCAAAATCAGACGTCCCCTTTAAATATTGAACAATTCTTATCACAGCTTCCCAGTGACTGTCTTGGGGTGAGTGCATGAATTGACTTACCACACCTACAGCATATGCAATGTCTGGCCGAGTGTGAGACAAGTAAATGAGTTTACCAACAAGCCTCTGGTATCTCCCCCTGTCAGCCATTTTTGCTCCGTCTATCATCTGCAATTTGTGATTCTGAATCATAGGAGTGTCAGCGGGCTTGCAGTCCAACATCCCCACTTCCGCAAGTATATCAAGAATATACTTTCTCTGGCTGATAAAAATCCCCTTCCTTGATCTTAAAACCTCGATTCCCAAAAAATATTTAAGAGACCCGAGATCTTTCATTTGGAATTCCTTGAACAGATTCTCTCTTAGATTATTTATCTCCTCCTTGTCATCCCCAGTGATGATCATGTCGTCCACATAGATAATAAGACAAGTAATCTTCTCCCCCTTCCTTTTCAGGAACAACGTGTGACCAGAGTTGCTCTGTCGATAACCACACTTCTTCATGGCTTCAGTGAACCTTCCGAACCAAGCTCTCGGGGACTGCTTCAACCCATACAACGTTCTCTTGAGTTGACACACTTCTCCGCTTTTGAAGCCTTCAGAAAAACCAGGTGGAGGAGTCATGAATACAGGCCTTTTAAGCTCTCCATGCAGAAAGGCATTTGTGGCGTCGAATTGGTGGAGGGGCCAATCCTTGTTTGCAGCAATGGAGAAAAGGACCCTCAAGGTGTTGATCTTCGCGACCGGAGAGAAAGTCTCGTCATAGTCTATCCCATATGTCTGAGTATATCCCTTTGCGACCAACCTCGCCTTGTATCGATCAATCGATCCATCTGGTTTGCGCTTGATTGTAAACACCCATCTGCACCCAACTATTTTCGCCCCTTCTGGGAGTTTATTCTTCACCCATGTGTCATTTCCCATTAGTGCCTTCATTTCTGTGTTCATTGCCTCCCTCCAGTGCGTATGTCTCATTGCTTCTTCAGCTGTTCGAGGAATTTCTTCTTCATTGTATAAAGCAGCTTCAAATGCTCGTGCCAGCCCAGTTAAGTTGCCTCGAACAAAGTTGGCAACCCCATGTTTACTCCTAGAGATTCTTTCCGGAGAATAGCGTTTTGGGGGAACTCCTCGAGTACTTCGGGGAGGAAGGACATATCTCCCAGTATCACTATCCACCGTATTATCCTCCTCTCCTTCGATCTCTGCATTGTTAGTAGAAATACTTTCTTCAATAGTGTCAGGTACAGTTGTTACCTCGGATATCGGAATCAGAGATTCAGTGGTCGAGCACGTCAGGAGCTCTAGTGGAGGAGTGTGTTCGGCGGTAGTGACTGCTGGTGACTCCTTTAGGTCCTCAGAAGAATCAGTTGTCATTGGCACAAGCCAACTTAGGTCGTCCCCATGTTCGCTCTCCCCCTGACTCCTAAGGTGGTTTGTGTAAAACATTTCCGACTCGAGGAAATTACAGTTCATGGTTGTCACGATCTTTTTGGTATTTGGGTCAAAGCACCTATAACCCTTTTTATTAACAACATACCCCACAAAAACACATTTGGTTGCACAAGGAGAAAATTTGGTTCTTTCGTGTTTAGGAATGTGTACATACACTGAACACCCAAACACTTTCGGAGGAAGACTAAGAGGTGCAGGAATATTGGCTTGTTTGGACAAAATGTCGAGAGGGGTTTTTTTCTGGAGGATCTTTGTCGGGAGTCGGTTGATTAAGTGGACGGAGGTTGCTACGGCCTCAGGCCATAAAAATAAAGGAATACGGGACTCAATCATTAGGGACCGGGTTATCTCTAAGATTATCCTATTTTTTCGTTCAGCTACCCCATTTTGTTCAGGTGTGTAAGGACAAGAAGTTTGATGAACTAGTCCATGATGAGCACAAAAATCAGTCATGAGATGATTGACAAATTCCCTCCCATTGTCAGACCTAAGGGCTTTAATGGTTACATGAAACTGTGTTCTGACCATTTTAAAAATAGAACAAACTTATCGAATACTTCAGATTTATGTTTCAAAAAATAGACCCATGTCATCCTAGTGCAGTCATCAATGAAAGTAACAAAGTATCTAATGTTATTCCCCCCAATGATAGGTGCAGACCCCACACATCAGCATGCACTAAAGAAAACATAGCATTCATTCGAGTATCCGAGGGTTTAAAGGATTGTCTATGGCTTTTGGCCAAAACACACGTTCCACAAAAAAAATCTTTAGGAACACAAATATCTGGAAATTAAGAGTTTAAAATAACCCGGTGACGAATGTCCTAATATTTTGTGCCAAAGTCGAACTTCATCTTCCGTGGACCCTTGAGTTAGCATTGTACTACCATGGTGAACTGCCCTATCCACGTAGTAAAGCCCTTGTTCCTCAGTGCCACGCCCAATGACCATCTTCGTCTGAATATCCTGTAACACACAGAAATGGGAAAACATTAATAACGTGCAGTTCAGCTCCTGGGTTACACGACTCACAGACATCAATCTTTGCAATAAGCTAGGAACAAATAAACAATTCGATAAACAAAGTTTTTGGGAAATTTCTATTGTTCCAGCTCCAGCTACCGAAATCGGTTCTCTGTTCGCCGTCTTAATGAAGGTCTTAGTAATTTTAGTAAAACTACTAAAATCTTTTACTTCCGGTGTCATAGTGTCCGTGGCCCCACAATCGAAAATCCATCAATTCTTATTAGACCTGTTTTGCACATTATAGGCAGCAGAAACATTTAAAAGAGGTGCAAAACGATTATAAGTGTCAGAAAAAAACAATTTTCAGGTCTGGGGTCAATTTGCAAAGAAATGGGGGTCAGATTGTAATTTTTCAAAAAACGAGGCACCATTTCGAAATTTCAGGGGGTCGATCTGTGATTTTGCTAGACTATGGGGACTGTCTCGCAAAGAAGGGGGTCCATGCTTTAATAAAATATTTCTTCTGGGGTCAAACTGCAATAACTCTTCCTTGAGATCAGATTTAGGGCAGATTTCTCCTCCATTCTTACCGTGCCCGCCGCAAACTCTAATCTCTTCTTCTCTGGTGATCTTCTCAGCAAAGTTGCCGATGCCGCTTCTGCCACTGCTACCGGCTCCATCACTACCCATCAATTCGTCCTCCGTTTGTTTCTCGCTCGTTCCATGAGCGAGGGCTGCAGTAGCTTTCTTCGATTCCCCCCACCAATCTGGAAATCCTACCAGCAGAAAGCATGTCTCTCGTGTATGTTTTTGCTTCCCACAGTGAGAGCACCACAATTTTCTCTTGTCAATTGGTTTTCCGGCGGCCTGATTCGCGGTGGTGGTTGTGTTCCTTGGTGGCGGCGGCGGTCGCGGTGTCCCTCTGCCCCTCTGTGCACCGAATCTGGTGCCTATCTCTCCCGATGATGTATCTGGGCTGCCGGCGGTAACTGGGGTTGAGGATGTTGGTGGCATAATCCGTCTTCGGACTGCCTCCCTCTTCACCCAGCCGTAAACGGCTTCAATTGAAGGAAGATGGTCTTCCTTGAGGACGTCCTTTCGAATTGGTTGTATTCTTCGTTTAGACCCACGAGAAACGTGAATAGCCTCTCCGTATTCGAGTAATCTCGAAAATGCTTTATGCCACCTCAAGTAATTATTAATCCAAAATCTATAACCTAGATGATAGTCTAGCTCTACATAGGACAGAGTGGAGGAGGGGGATTCGAGTAGCTGAACCTGGGTAGAGAGCCGTAGATATAGGTTTTTTGTTTTAGTACGTACTCTTTTTGTTTCTCTTTTCCTCTCCATTTCTTTCTCTTTTCTTCTCTTTCCCTCTTTTCATCTCTCCCTTCTTCCCTTCTCTTATCTTTACTCTTTTCTCTCTTATCTTTTCCCTTTGAGACTTTTGGTCTATTGTTGGTTCATCTTAGCCGACCCCAACTAGTTTGGGAATAAGTCTTTGTTGTTGTTGTTGTAGAAAGTGATGCGCAATACAGACCAAGGTTCGATTCCCGGCGGGTGCATTTATTTTTTTTATATTTTTAATTCTATTTTTGGGCTTACTCTCACTCTAAGGCCCAATAACTATTATTTCAACTAACATTTAATTTTTATTTTTAATTTGCTTGATAAATTCTTTCGCATCTCAATACAAACACAATTTATATTTAATTCTTTTCACCGCAATGCGCGGGCACCTGCTAGTAAAAAAATTATAAATAACTTATAATTTATTTATAAATTTAGTTAAATATCCACTTACAACTCTTAGAAAGGGCGACTCCTATTTGCGTTCTAATCTGAAACATTGTTCAAAGCCAGAATTTAATCAATGATTTAATCCCGGGTCGAACTAATATCACGGGTCTTTATGATAATCAAAATAAGCTACCAAACATGCAGTTGATCAATATACTACTTCCATCTTATTTAATTAGTCTTATTTTATTTTTTTTATATCTCATATATTAGTCTCTGATAGTGTACGACCCAACACCCTCGGCCCAGTTACCAGGCCCAACATATCTTAGGCCCAGAAGTAACAGGACCAGTGAGCGGTTTGGGCCACCTCAGCTACATAACTAGCTCGGCAAAGTACTTCAGCTCGGTCTGTTCCAGTAGAGCCGAGATATTCCCGCTACTATTCGGACAGCTCGACCCATAAGGTATACCTTGGTGCAGCCGAGGGGCACGTCCGCATCCAACGACAACCAGTCCCTAAATTGGCGCCGATATTCCCTCCCACTACTTTGGAAAGTAGTCGGGCCAAAACCGTTACCTACGATCTCAGCACTTGCCATGCATGGCACCGTGGGCCAGCATTACACGAAGACATGGGCTTGGATAAGCCCATGAATGTTACTTGTTCATATAAATAGTTAGATCCTTGAGATAAAGGGGCACGTTCTCTTGTACTCTCATTTTTTACGCACACTCCATAATAAAGAGAAAACACCCTTTACCTCCGTAGACATAGATCTACCCCAGTAGATCGAACCACGTTAAATCTCCTTGTTCGTATTCTGTATTTTTACCATCTTAACCTTTTTGTGTTTTGGGATCGATCACTGGCGCCGTCTATGGGAACATAAATTTGTGATCCCCAAGTAAACCCCAGATTCTGTTACGATGACGATTACTCGTGTGAACAACCGTGCTGGAAACAACAGAAGGAGAGGAGCCGGACCCAGTCGCAGGCCAGGCAAGGAGCCTGCCCGTGGACTCATCTTCGAGTGTAGAAACCCTCGACGATCAGGGCAACACTAGGAGGTCAGGAAATAGGGACCCGGGACCATCCCGGAATTGGAGGCTCGAGCATGAAGCGGATCAACCGGACCTCAATGAGGCTATCCGCCGATTCCTCCAGGAAAGGCAGGGGGAATTCATGGACTTCCTTCGCCAAGGAAGGAACATTCCAGACGACAGGAGAGAGAGGGCGAAGCCACATCTCGGCCAAGGAATCGGGAGCCAACGCCCTCTCAGCATGACAACCACCGGAGCGAAGCACCACGCAATCCTCCTCCTCCGCCTCCCCCTCACAACAGTTACCGAGGTGATGCACCTCTCAACAACCTGCCTCCACCTCCACCTCCTCCCTTCGGACCACCTCATTAACCCCACGACCAACAGCGGGCTTTCGAAGTCTACGGTGCTCTCTGCACCCCTTTCTCCGACGACATAGTCCAAACGCCGCTCCCCTACAACTACAAAGTCCCACAATTTTCCTATGATGGGCTGGCGGATCCCCGAGATTTCTTGGGGAGATTCCATTACAACATGATGAACCAACAATTAAACAAGGTTCACATGTGCTCTCCGCACCCCTTTCTCCGACGACATAGTCCAAACGCCGCTCCCCTACAATCCAGGCTGGGACCCCTGCCGGGTCAGCAAAAGCCTCAATCCTCGTTCACTCCGCTAACAAAACCCCAGTGGAAATTTTCGAACTATACTGTGACATGTTCGAAAAACCGAAGTCCATGACTAAGTCGTCCAAACGACGTAGTCAAGACAAGTAGTGTGCATTTCACGAGGACCACGGTCATGATACCGAGGAATGCAGAGATTTGGCTGCCGATATCGAGACCTTGATCAAGACGGGGGCCTTGAAAAAGTACCAGGATCGGCGACAAGCCAAAGGCAAGTGGAAGAAGGGGAAGTTAGGCTGCACTCCCCCTGCTGAGAAGAAAACAAAGAGAGACCCTGAGGAAGATGATGATCCTCAATATCACGGCACTGCCAGCGGGGAAGACGAAGTCCTCGCTCAAAGCCGAGTGCCGAGGTTCCACCTCGGAGGAACTCACCAGCTATTATTCAATTGAGTTTGCTCGGGGTCATGATTTAGTTCTTGTTTCACCTCTCGTCATTGAGTTTGTATACGCATGATATTATTCAGCTATTTAACAATGTTTATACGTATTTGGGCTAAACAATCACATGATTTTGCCATATTCAGCCAAATTATTTGTATAATTGCCACTGCAATGCGTGTGAGTTTGTGTTGAGATACCTTTGTCTATTTCGCTTAGTTTTGGCAAAAGTGTCGATATAAATGAACAAAGCTTTGGAATAAATTTTTTGCTATTATTATCTTAGGCAGCTATTTTTATAAATGTTGGTAACTGAGAGTTTCGACATTGCTTATTTTTCGTTTTTTCTTTAATTTTTCTTTTTTCCCTACTCGAATATATTTTGTTATTTATTTTTACCTTCTTATTTTGCTAATAATGTGTTTTTTTCATATTTCTTTATTCATACTTTTAATAATTCAAATTTTATCCACCCAATGCATTATTTAATTTTATTTTTAATTTTTCAATAGTATATTTTTTGTTTTTTATATTTTTCCTTTTAATGATTTCTCATTTTCTTCTCTTTTTTCTCCACTTTTTTTCTTTCTTTTTCGTTTTTCCTTGATTTATTTTCTTTTCCTACTCGTATATTTTTTATTTTTACACTCTCATTTTACTAGAAATCTATTGAGTGTTTTCTTCTTTTTTTATTTA
>JAOWBJ010057114.1:0-10312 GCA_028566335.1 Monarda citriodora
GAATAAAAGCGTCAATCTTATTGAATAAAAGTGTCAATCTTTAACATAATTATTTAGTGAATAAATGTGTCAATCTAATTGAATACAAATATCAATCTTATTAAATAAAAGTGTCAATGTAAATCTCATTACACTTGGGTAACCGGCCTCATTCAAGTGTACCCCTTAATAAATATAATCCAAATTCCTATCATGAAGTGCAATAGCCCAACGATTTTATGAAGTGCAGTAGTAATAAATTATTATTATCTCGCACAATAACCTTTTTTTCATTTAATGAATCTTTCAATATATTACAGAACCTGCAGCCACTTAGTCACCCCATTGAATTAGCACAGTAATATAAATTAGTTTCTTTGCATCTTTTCCTTATTCAAACAAAATAGATGGGCCTCTATCGGGATGACTTCGGCCCACGGAGTTCGGCCCAGCTTGACAACAAAACCTCTAGTAGAGGCATGATTACTCGGTAGATCAATGATATTCAAAACATCAAAGTTATCCAGAAGATGGAGACTAATTCAAAGAGATAAGCCCAAATAAAGGGATAAGGCCGATAATAATTAGTGTTGTAGTAGGATTAGACTCCTCAAACATGTAAAACTCTATACTTATAAATAGATGGTAGCATAGATGATAAAGACACACACTCTTGTAATCGAAAATACAATACAAATCTCTCTTTTCTCTCCGTGGACGTAGATCCAAAATCAAAGATCGAACCACGTAATTCGTGTCTCTTTTACTTTCTTGCTCGTTGATTTCTCTCTCTCAAAACCTACAACTATCACCGGCGCCATCTGTGGGAACGTTTTTTTGAAGTTTGTGTTTGACATCATATAAAGTTTCGGGAGTTTAAGCATGGCAAGACCGTCGAAATTAAAGACCACCGCCGCCAGACAAGGGGGTGTGGATCCCAAATTCACCACGCAGCAGCCGGAAAAGAACGTGGAAAAGAATCCATAAAAAAATCTGGAAAAGCATCCGGAGAAAATCCGGAGAAGCAGCCGGAGAGGGATACGAGCCCTGACGAGTTTCGCACAACATGGATTATTACGTAGATGATCCAAGCGACGAGTTCAGCGAGGGGTCACCCTCGGTAAGAAACAACGGCAAGCAGGATCCTAACCACATCCCAGCCCAAAGTATGGACGAGGCAATCAAAGGTTTCCTCGAGGAAAACCGCGAGAGCCTCGCCGAATACCTTCGTCGGGGACAAGGACAAGCCCGTACTCGGAAGGAGGGTGCCCGACCCCATGATCGACACGAGGAAGGGGCAGCTTATTCTCATCCACAACACACCCATCAACCGAGTCTGAAGATACTGAGTAGGGACGAGCGGTAGCACTCCGGTCAACGGGATCGGAATTACCGAGGTGAAAGGTAAGACCGAGCTCGCCAACCGCCGAGAGAGACATCTTCGGAATCGCTCCCCGTCCGATGACAGACTTGAGTTCACTGGGGACGGTTTTGATAAATATGGACGGATCCTCACTCTGTTCAGCGATAGGATACTCAACACACCCTTACCTAACAAGTATAGGGTACCTAACATCCAACCATATGATAGGATGGGGGATCCTCAAGACTTCCTGTCGTAATATAAGTACAACGCAATCAACCAAAACCTCAACGACATACACATATGTAAGCTGTTTCTGGAGCTGTTGATCGATAACGCGAGGAGGTGGTTTGATAGCCTACCACCTCGTAGCATTAAGTCATACCGATACTTAATGCAAGCTTTCTACTGGAGATTCTTTCAGAAGGCCGAGTCCAAGGTTACCTCGGCCTACTTACTGACGGTCCGGCAAGGACTAAACGAGCCTATCAGTGACTTTATGACTCGTTTTGTCCAAGAAAGCTTGAAAGTCGAAGACCTAAACGACTTGGCTGCTCATCTCCGCGTTCCAGAAAGGCATCCTGCCCGGTGCTCTCAATAAGGAAATAGTCTGAGTTGAACCTCGGACCACCTCAGAGCTTTGGGATATAGAGGACTGATTCGCTAGGGCAGACGGCGCTGATCAAGGGAAGTGTAGGCAGAGAGGGTGAACCATTGGAAAAGAAGAAAGATAATGAACGAGGCCGAAGTAGACGAGATGATCGCGACCAGGGCCGGCGTAGCGTTCACGATCGCCTACAACGAGGTCTCTTGGAATCTAGGCTTGGACCCCGGGCAGATAATACCTCCAAGCTTGGGTAGCAATACACTCCCCTCACCAAGTCTAGAGCGGAGATTTATGAGCTCCACGCGAACCTGTTCGAACCGCCCCATCCGATGCTGAAGGGATCAAAGCGCCGGTTCAAGGACAAGTACTGCGCATACCATGAGGACCGCGGCCATGACACGGAGGAATGCCGAGATCTTATCACTAACATTGAAAGTTAGTGCAAGATGGTACCCTTAAAACGTACCAGCTATCCCAAGGTCGGACTAGCAGGGAGAGGAAGAACCGGCAGCGGGGAGGATGATGTAACAGCGGGCTGAGAAGAAGCCGAAGCAAGACCGGAAGGAGGGAATGACGCTCCTCCTTTTAATGGAGTCGTTACTGCCATAACCGGGCTCCCATCTGGGGCGACAAAGTCTTCCCTCAAGGCTGAGGCCCGAGGACCACCAAGAGAAGAGCCCGCCCATAAGCGGTTTAGAGGCGACGAGACTATCACCTTCTCAGAGAAGGATCCGGTACTAGCCATCGCCCCCCACCAGGATGCCTTGGTGATCCAAGCCGGAGTCGCTAACAAGCTAGTGCACCGCGTATATGTGGATAGTGGTGCCTCGGTGAGTGTTCTTTTCAAAGAATACTTCGTCAAGTTAGGTTTCGACGAGGCTCATCTTGCACCTTCTTCACTGCCACTTCGGAGTTTCGTGCAAGAAGAGACCCGTCCGGAGGGGGTCATATCACTCCCAGTTACGGTGGGAAAAGCCCCGACGAGCTCAACCACGGTGATCCAGTTCTTCATCGTCAAAGCCTCCTCGCCCTACCACATTATACTGGGCCGAGATTGGCTGAACGCGGTGCGAGCCATTTGCTTAACATACCATACCACCTCACCATCAAAATCCCCACAAAAGGGGGGATAGCTGTGGTTCGAGGTGATCAGAAGCGGGCTAAGAAATGCATGCAAGTCGCAATAAGAGGAGCTGAAATGCCTACTCAGCACCCAATGGCGTAGCAATCACAGAAGCCCCGACTGGAGTTGAACGAGGAGGAAACCCCGCCTACACTGGATAAGCTGACGGACGAGGTCCCGCTGAGCAATGACGACCCCTCTAAGGTCGTCAAAGTTGGCTACGTAGGTACTCCGCAGCTTAGGGACGAGGTCATCTCGCTTTTGCGCAAGTATAATGACGTCTTCGCATGGTCACCACTGGACATGACCGGAGTCTCCCCCAGTATCATCATTCACCGGTTGAACATTGACCCCGGCATCAGGACGGTCAAGCAAAAGCAACGCCTCTTCGCATCTGAGAGGAACAAAGTTATTCACGAGGAAGTGCATCAACTTCTTGAAGCACAAATACTTTTTGAAGTAAAGTATCCGACTTGGATTGCAAATCCGATGATGGTGAAAAAGGACAGTGGAGGGTGGCGCATGTGTGTGGACTACACCGACCTCAACAAGCACTGCCCGAAGGATTGCTATCCCCTACCCAACATAGATAAGAAAGTAGAAGCCCTTGTAAGCTATGAGACTTTTTGTTTCCTAGATTTGTATAAGGGTTACCACCAAGTCCTTATGAGTGAAGAAGATGCCCCCAAGACGGCCTTCATCACGGACTTTGGGATTTTTGCTTATAAGAAAATACCTTTCGGTCTTAAAAATGTTGGGGCCCCCTACCAACTTCTCGTAGATAAGATTTTTAAATCACATATAGGTAGGATAGTTGAAGTTTATGTAGTAGACATTGTCGTCAAAAGTAAACAGCAGGCAACCTGTGCGGACGATCTCAAGGTCGTCCTCGATATCCTTCGATGGGTGAACTTGAAATTGAACCCGAAGAAGTGCACTTTTATGGTTCGGTTAGGGAAGTTCCTAGGATGTTAGGTAACAAAGGAAGGGTTGAATGCTAATCCCTCAAAAGTCCGAGCTGTACAAAAAATGGTAATGCCAACTAAGGTACATGATGATCAGCGCCTAAGTGGGTCTTTTGCCGCACTCAGCCGATTTCTTTCACAGGCTGCCGAAAAGTAACTTCTGTTTTTCAAGGTTCTGAAAAATGTACCAAACTTCGTCTAGACAGACGAACACAAGTTAGCCTTGGAAGAGCTCAAGAGGTACATCGCTAAGCTCCCGACCATATCTGTTCCAAGGGAAGGCGAAGAACTCTCACTCTACCTCGCAGCCTCGGACAAAACCATAAGTGCAATTTTTGTAAGGGAAGAAGGTTGTTGGAAACTTCCAGTATACTTTATCAGTAGGGCCCTCAAGTCCCCTGACACGAGGTACCAGCGTTTGGAAAAAGTTGCACTTGCTCTAGTAAACGCCTCAAGATGACTCCGACCTTACTTCCATGCACACGAAATAAGGGTCGTGACTGACCTGCCATTGCGGCAGGTCCTGACGAAGTCCGAAGTCTCGGGTAGAATTGCAAATTCGGTAATCGAACTGGGAGAACACTCTATCTCATTTTGCCCACGCAAAGCTATAAGAGAACAAGCTTTAGCATATTTCCTGATAGAAACCCGGCTTACACCTACTCCCAATGCCGAAGCTAAAACGCCTGAACATACCTCGGCTACCGATCAGGGACAGACTGTGCCCAAAGACTGTTGGCAGATGCACGTAGATGGAGTTTCTGGAAAAGCGGTACGCGGAGCGGGAATAATCCCCGTTGACCCTGAAGGGAAAGAGCTCACATATTCACTCCGGTTCGCCTTCCCCACCACCAACAATAAAATGGAATACGAAGCTCTGATTGCGGGACTTCAGCTCACGAAAGGACTAAAGGTACAAGTCCTAAAAGTTTATAATGATTCACAAATCATTGTAAACTACATGTTGGGCACCTACGAGATCCGAAGTGATAAGCTGAAGAAATATCTCGAAAATGCCAAGCAGCTGAAGAGTTCGTTCGCTTACTTCGAATTGCTCAGAATACATAGGGGAGAGAATATCCGAGCTGATGCGCTGAGTAAAATGCTATCCTCCCTACTGTCTCTCTAGTTGAAGAGGTCCTACACAGGAGTATAGATGAGGCTGAAATCATTGTACTCACTGAGGAGCCGAACTGGATGACTCCGATCCCGGACTATCTAGAAAAAGGCGAACTACCTGCTGACAAGGTAGAAGCTCGTAAAGTCATGGGAAGGTCCTGAAAGTATATCTTTCAAGACGGGGTGCTCTACAAGAGATCATACCTACAGCCTCTCCTCAGATGTGTGGGACCACAACAAGCGGATTACGTACTTCGGGAAGTCTACGAAGGGTCACGTCGAAGTCACATTGGAGCTCGTGATCTATCAAAGAAGGTGATGTGATGGGGACACTATTGGCCCACAATGGTACATGATTCAGTGGACCTTGTCCAAAAGTGCCCTAAGTGCCAGGCCCATGGGACAGTACCGAGGTTATCCCCTAATGACCTCGTCGGCATGCAGAGTCCCTGGCCATTCATGCAGTGGGGTATCGACATCGTAGGACCATTCGATACAGCTTCTGGACAACTCAAGTTTTTACTAGTAGCCATTGACTACTTAACGAAGTGGGTCGAAGCCCAACCGCTAGCGAAAATCACAAGTAAGAACGCCCGAAACTTCGTCTGGAAGAACATCGTCTGTCGGTTTGAAGTGCCACACATTTTAGTTTCGGACAATGGAACACAATTTACCGATAAAGTGTTCATAGACTGGTGCCGCAGACTCAGTGTCCAACAAAGATTCACCTCGGTAGCCCACCCTCAAGCTAATGGACAGAACGAGGTGAGGAACCGAACTATTGTGCGAGGACTCAAGGCACGCCTCGACCGAGCTAAGAGCGACTGGGCGACCAACCATCCTTAAGTCTTGTGGTCATATCGTACCACACCTCGGACTTCGACGGGGGAAACCCATTATAGCCTCGTCTACGGAACTGAGGCCGTAATTCTAGTTGAAATAGGATTACCAAGTCCTCGAACTATTAATTTCTCAGCCGGAGGGATTGAAGAAAATCTCAGAGCAGACTTAGACCTCCTATAAGAGAAACGAGAGCTCGCCTACATTAAAGAAGCCCACTACAAATAGGCGACCTCGTCCTTCGAAATAATGAGGTCAGCAAAGTTGAGAAGCTTGGGAAACTGGAAGCCACTTGGGAAGGACCCTACTGAGTAGAAGAGATCCTCGGCAAAGGCCCTTACCGTCTCGCCCATATGACTGGCAAACTGATCCCCCGAGCTTGACACATCTCCCATCTCAAAAAGTACTATGTGTAAGATGATTTTTCATTTTAGGTCGCTTTAGGTTCATTATGTTTAGAGTTAGGATTATAATTTCTTTAAATTTTCTTAATACAATTACTTCCTTTGTGCATTTGTGGTTGTCTGGTCTTGCATTTCCTCTTACATTGTGTACATTAATCTCACATACCTCTTAAGTTCGGCATATCATATGACAAACGAGGCTGCCCTCTCAAGTTCAGTACCTCATGTACCAACAGGGGATGCCCTCTTAAGGATGACCCGCTATATAGGTATAGTTAAAATGAGCATAAAGGGGGCTACCCCTCCCGATATACCTCGGCAAAATAGGCATTTAAAGTTTTTCGAACTATGTTTGAAAAACCACCACTTTAAGTTCGGCGAACATTTAAGTTCACCGAACCTCCCATTAAAAGTTCTGAGAACACATAAGTTCAAGGAACCTCAAAATAAACATGGCAAACCTGAAGTTAGCCGACCTAGTATTTCAAGCTCTGTGACAAGTTCTTTTAAGTTCTTTGAACATCTAATTTTAAGTTCAAAGCAACATTCACAAGTTCGAAGTTCTTAAGTTTTGAGAACAACTCATTAAGTTCGGCTATCGTAAGTTCGAACACCCATCTAAATTCGATAAACATGAAAAACAACAAGACCAGAGGATGCACAAATTAGTTTTTTAATCAGGAGGTCACGAAAGTCCTACGCCAAGCCTGGAGGCTTACTAAGCTAAGCCATTCACTTGAAAAATCCTTATTAAGGATATCATCTATGCTCAGGCGACCTCGGCCCCGATCTCCAGCTTGTCCTTGGCTACGAACAGTTGAGCCTTGACCCCAAAAACTTGATGCACCTCGGCTCGAGATGGATCGAGCTCGTTAGTTAAAGGCTCGTTCCCTTTCCGCAGCGAGCTAATGCTTGAAGTCCTCCGAGTAGTGGACCTCAGCTCTTAAGTTCCGCTTTGGAAGAGCATCCACCGGGGCATATTTCTCGAGGAGCCGGCGGAGCTTCGGCCGGTGCTCAATCACACACGTGTAGATGTTCACGAGATCTCTCAACACAATGATCTGCTTATCGAATACCAGCAACAACAATCCGTGCTCGGATTTAGTTTTGAAACTCTCTCTGGCACGCTCGGTCAATTGATTTTGGACATCACTGATCGTCAGCCCACCTCGCTCCAAGATCAATGCCTCGTACTTAGCATGTTCCTCGATGATCGCCTTGGCATCTTCGTTGGCTATCTTGAATTTCACTTCTAACTCAAAGGAGCGGGTACATAGCTCGTCGTACTTAGTCTGCTGATCCACAAACTTGACATCAGCTTCTTCCCGAGTATGACGAGCCACCCCTTGCCAGTAGAGTACCTCGCCTACTTCTTGTCAATGAGGTCGTTCAAGTGACGAAGATCGGCTGACTCGGAACAAATAATACGAGTCTAAGAGTAAAAGTAAAAGAACACATTCAGAACGTGAAGAAAATTTCTTTTATTAAGGCACGATGACCAAAAAAGGGGGTTGGCACCCTAGCGGTGCCGAGGTACTAGGCACCCTAAAAAATAAAAAAGAAAAATTTACAATTAGGGGTCGACCTCGGCTCCATCAGCTCCCTGGCCCTGCCCCTCGTCAGTTCCGGGGCCTCCCTCTCCTTGCAGACCATCAGCCGGCACATTGTTATACTGGAGATAGCCAATCTCCAACAGCATCTTCTACAGCCCGGCATTGCGGTCAACGCCACATCCCTTCATCGCCTCGGCAGCCAAAAAGGTGGGGGCGGAAACCAAGGCCTTCACCACAGGGAATTTCTAAATTCCCTGGGTGAGGACCCTAGCATAGTCCCGCGAGATCTTGGCGGGGGAGGGTGTCCTTGTGGCCATACTTGACCAGGTCAAGAGTTGGGAACTCCTCGGCCACCTCGTCCAAATTCCGGGAGACAGCAGAGGAGTTAACCACATCGGCCAATTCACTGGCCAGTTCCCCAAACTGCCCAGAGAAGAAGACTTTCACCAAGAAGGCTTCCAGCATACTCCTTGGGAAGCGGCGGCTTCGGCCTCCCGACTGCGGATGGCAGCCAATTCAGACCGAAGTGTTTCAATTTTGGCCCTTGCCTTTTCCAAGGCTACATCCCGGCGCCTGGCATCGGCCTCCCACCGAGCCACATCGGCAGACCAGGCGGACTTCGTCTCTGCCTCCCTTTCTGTGGCCCCCTAGAAAGGGCCTCGGCCTCCCTCGCCCGGGAGGCTAGCCCAACACTAGCCTCCTCTAGGGCCTTGATCAGTCCCACCAGCTCGGCCACCACCTGCAAGCTCATTTTATGTTATCACAGAACATCCACATTACCCACATATTAACTTTGCTAAGGGTGTACGAGTTGTACCTCGAAAAGTGGTCGAGCTTGGACGGACATCGCGCTCTCCACGTTGATGGGGACTATGGAGATAAGCCGTTTGACTGGCTTGGCCTTCTTCAGAGAATCACCCTCAGGGTGTTTCCCGGCTCCCAACTTGGAAGAGGGGGGCAACAGTACCTCCGTCCTCAGCGCGGAGGTCGCCTCCGAGTTATCCTCCGCCCTCGGCCTCTTCCCAGAAGTCTTCTCGGCAACTTGCTCACTACACAGAACATGAGAGAGTTAATGCATAGACACAACGAATTACGGACAAGAAAGAAAGATTCTCACCTGCCAGAGGAGCCCTCATAGTACGAGGGTTATACGGGCTAATGCCCTCCTTCACGAGGTCGGACTCCTCGTACTCACCCTTGACGATCCCTATCTATACAAGGGGAGCGACGAGACTGTCAAGGGACTTATCCACCCCCGGCGAAATGAGAGAGCCTTCTACCGAGGGGTACCCCCCACTCCTTCAACCTTACAGAAAAAAAACTTCTTCTGCCAATTCGCTACTTTGGACCTCGTCTCGACTTTAAAGTCGGTACGAGGATGGAGATAAAACAAACCCTTGCTAGCCTTGGGTTGGTAGAGCCTAAGGAGAACACCGAGAGATAGGGCTACTCCAATTCGGTGTGCCTCGACACCAACGCCTACGAGCTACCGAATTACATTCGGCGACAACTGCCCTAATGGCAGACCAAAAAATTGTAAAAACTCCGCAAACGCGGAATAAAGAGGAAAGCGTAAACCATTACGAAGATGGTCCTCATTCTTTGTAATGAAACCAGCCGGAGGAGAGCAGGCCCTGTCCTCCGACCGGGGAATCAGAACGACGAATTTTTCAGGAAACAAAAAAATCTTTGGCCAACGACCGAACATATAAATCAGAAAGGATGAAGGCGGTTTCAACAACCAACCTCGACGCAGATGTAACCGGAAAACATACGTCTAAGGTTACCGATGAACACCCTCCCCCCGTCCGACGACGAAACCCTAACTTTTACAAAATTAGGAAAACTAGCGGAGGAAGAAGAGCAAGCCATTTTTAACTTACTTGTGTTTGGAAAAGTTTGAGAATTGATCGGATAAAAATTTGAGGATCCGAGTATCGTCGGAAGATTTTTGAGAGATATCCAGTCGCCTCTTACTGAAAAAATTCGAAAGTGAGAAAGTTTTGATGGGGGTAGCGGTTGGCGTATTATATACGCCAAAAGAAACCCTTCAACTACCAACCTCTGGCATTCCCGCATCTTTTTCGGGATACAAAATGGCTTATTAAATACGCCTGACACGACGTGCTTCGACTTCGGTGACCATCCGCATTATACACATTGGTACAAAGTTACCCCTTCCTTACGAGGAGGGGGTTACGTACATTTTCACTTCGTCAATGGTCGATTGTTTGTGTGTTATTTGTGTCTATTTTTCGTTATTTATTTTTTTGTGTTAGTTTTGTTTTATGTGTTTTTGTTCTCGTTTATGTGTGCTTTTCGTGTTTGTGTTATGTAGGAGAAATTGGTGAACAAATTA
>JAOWBJ010057332.1:0-10310 GCA_028566335.1 Monarda citriodora
TCCAGCCGACGAGTTACCGAGCAGCCGTATCGTGATGTGGTTGGGCCAGCATCGGTCCATTATAGGTCGGTCTGTTATTTGGGTGCGCACGGTGCTGGGCCGTACTCTATCAACAGGCCCAGAGGGAGAGCGAGGCGGAGACCTCGGCTGCCAGGGCCGAGGTGCTGGAGGTCCGGCAACAGCAGCAACAGCAACACCAGCTCAAGGTGGTGAGCTTGGTGGGGGCCTCCGTGCTTACACGGAGAAGCTCTTCACCTGCCTCCAATTCTCGGCGATGGTGAGTAGCCTCGTCAACTTGATGAGGTCAGGTGGTGGCCTGGACGCTTATATCCGGGTCATAAAGGCAAGGCTGCAATCCTTGCCCCTGCTGGATCACCTGGCTTCTTCGTCCTCTCCTCTTACTGCCGAGCTTGTGCGAGCTTGCACGATGGATCAAGACGCCGTCATGGATATGGAGTACATAAAGGCCGGCGTCGTAGAGCCCACCGAGGTGATGCAGCCGTCGATCCTTGACCAGGAGGAGGAGGAGGACGGTGAACATGCCGAGGATCCTGAGGTTGGTGAGGACGTGGCCGGCGGAGGTGAAGGAGGCGGACGAGCTGGGGACAACAACCAGGAGGTGCTGGACGGCTCTGATGTGCATCAACCGGCTCATGATGCTGGAGAAGATGTATGAGTCCTCCTCTTTAGTTGTTAGGACCTCTATTTTTACTATACATGTACCCTGGCCTTCGCGCCCACCTCATGTACTTTTTATCAGTTATTAATGAAGCTTTTTTTGCCAACTGCCAGTATGTCCTTATTTTTTATTCTTTTGTTTATCTGTGTAGTTCCCTTCGCGTCCTCGTGAGTATTATATGGACGAGCTGTAGGACTTGTCACGCAAGCTTTTTCATGCAAGACAAGACACCGAATACTAGATCTAGATGTACAGTCAAGCTACTGATGATGCTGAGGATGCGAAGAAGGAGCATGAATATTGGATGGACAACTACACCCGAGCAATTGACGAGGCCGAGCTGAAGGTGAGAGAAATCCAAATGGAGCTTGACAAACTAGCTGCGCAGCTCTTAGATACTAAGCAACGTTTAAAAGATTTAGAGTCCGAGCATGAGAAGACCGTTCGAGATAGATGGATTATCACCGAGGAGAATGTCGAGTATGAGGACATCATCCATAGGAATGACGGTCTTACTATTACCGAGGTCGAAGATAAGATGTACGAGGTGTGGGAGAAATGTGTACCTCTTGAAAGAGATGGTCACACCTTTACTGAGGAATTCCGATCTTACATCCACGAGCTGAGGAAGTACTCCAAGATGTATGGCTTGTACGAGATCCAGTACCCGGGGCTAATGAAGTTAATCGCTGAGACCCCCCTTCCTCGGGGTACTACCATAGTTCTGCCGGAGCCTTATGCCGAGCCAGAGAGAGGCCGCGGCAGGGGTTGGGGGAGTAGATCGGCCCCGAGCTCCCGTGGCCGAAGGGGACGAGGTGGTGCTCGAGGTGGACGTGTGGACCTGCAACAATTAGATGCTATACTCCGTACTGACACAGCTGAGGGTAGTAGGACTGGTAGCTCGTAGATTTCATGTCTTACATTTTACCTCGTTTCGCTGTAGATCAGTCCTCGTTGTAACTTAATAAACCATTTCCTGTCATAAGACATGGTAGTTTCGTAGCTCGGTTGATGCTTTATATAGCGCATCTTGACCTCGGCTCCGCCGGAGGGTGCGACCCTCTGCTCCCTGCGCGCGCTTAAAAGACTCTTCTCCTTAGAAGAAGTTAAGTAACCTTTTTAAGGAGAGATTATCATTCCGTGGGATTTTTCTTCTTCCTTATTAGGTTTGTCCGAACTTGAGGGTTTTATATCTTCTAAAGAGATTTTTACCCGCTCTGTTACTCGGTGTCCCAAAGGGGGCCAGCCTTTGGGACATGAACAGAAATTAAAGTACAAGGTATAGGTGGGAAAACTCAATGCAACGAAAAATAGACATAAAAAATAAGATGCAGAAATCAGTTTTACTTAAAAAGTGAGAATGTATTTTGTACAAAAGACTCGACAATGGACATATGGACACATGTAGGACTCCCCACTTATAGAAAGTACTTCTTTAGATTTGAAATGTGCCAGGTCCGAGGTAAAGGCTCAACAGACGGCACCAGTTATAAATCCCTAACCAACAAGATAGGTTATGATAGTAAAAACACGTAAAGAAGAACACAGAGGTTTAACGTGGTTCGATCTACTAAAGTAGATCTACGTCCACGGAGGTAAAAGGGGTTATGCTTTTATTGCTAGAACAGTGTAGTATCAGAGTATAAGATATCGTGTCCTACTTCTGTAACAACTAGCTATTTATATGAATCTATCTTCTGCATGGGCTTTGCCTAGCCCAGGCTTTGCGGCCCTCGAGCATCCCTTAGACGTACATGGTAAGTACCAGCAAATCCGACAGCAATCTCATCATCAACGGCAGTTAAAGGTTGGCCGTTATAACCTTCCAAGAGGGAAGGAGTGATTGGCGGCGGAGATCCCGGAATTGGTTATTCTCTGCTTGTTGGCGGAGCTTTGGCCAGCCGGACGTGAGCGCCTCGGTGGGGCCGAGGTAGCAGGATGTCTTGGTCTTTTCCGACGTAGTGGGTAGTACCTCGGTAGGACCGAGCACCGGCTTGTGCTCAGTGGTGCTGATACGGAAAGGTTACGCTCTGGCGAGGAAACTTTGCCGAGCTTCTAGAATGTCTGAAAAAGGTCTAACGCTCTTTGCCAGCCTAGTTGTTGTAGGTCCATCATGAGCTGGGCCTAGCAACTGGGCTGGAGGGTGTTGGGCCGTACTCCATCATTGTACTTTTGGAAAATTGCAATAAAAACGAAATAAAATAGAAATTAAAAAAAAAATATTAGTGACAACCGAAGCATGTCCAAATTTTCTCGTTCAAATCCTTTTCAAGGTGCTCATGAGCGGTTGCTTCTCGCACCGAAGCATTCATTTGCAAATAGCGTGCAAAAGAGTCATCAATACCTTGACGTGCTTGCATCGGATTAGCAGAAAAACTCGATGACTCGTCGCTCACCCAAGCCTCTGTTTCGTCGCTTTCATCTTCAATTATTATATTGTGCATGATAACACATGCATACGTGATTTTTGATAAATTTCGATATAGCGTAGTCGTCCAGGCCCTCGCACTATAGTCCATCAGGCTTGGAGAACGCCAAATGCTTTCTCAATGTCCTTCTTCGCCACTTCTTGTTTCATGGCGAAAAGAGCTCGTTGTGAATCAATTGGGCATGGCATGGTCTTCACGAAAGTTGGTCATTTCAGGTAGATACTGTCGGCAAGGTAATAGCCCATCATGTACTCCTTGTTGTTGGCCATGAAAGTGACAGCTGGTGCTACATTCTTCAAATAATTGTTGAATATATCAAATTGATTCAGGACGTTGATGTCGTTGTTCGATCAGGCAACACCGTCAAATTCATGCCAAATTCACAAGTTAGTTGAGGCCACCGCTTCAAGAATTACCATTGGACATCCCTTTTTGAAATTGGCATATGTAAAATGCCCACACAGTCAAACAATTTTTCCATGTCCAATGTATGCAGTTGATACTCCCGAGCATTCTGGCAAAACCGTGTCTCTCTTCATGCATTTTCACGAGATTTTTGACGTCTGTGGACGTTGGTTTCGATAAATACTCGTCTCCAAAAGTGGCAACGACGGCACGACAAATATGCATTAGGCATTCTCGCGCCGATGCACAGATACTCGTAGAATTGATCTTACGCTCCACCATATGCAAGTTGGCGCAACGTCATCGTGCATTTTTGAAGAGGATGAAGTCAATCTCAGCTAGTGCAATCTGGACATTGTTGGAAATATGAATCACGCACCTCCGAGTTGTTGACGATTCGCAAGAATAGCATGCGTCGCATGCGAAATCGGTGCCTAAACATGGTATCTGGTGTTGGCATTATATACTGAAAAACATTCTTTATGCGTGTATTTAACTATTTCTCTAGATTTTATAAAAATAAATGTTGTCATATGTTTTGCATATTAATTTGTATTACGGTTATGCAAATATCTTCCATATTATATATTACAGATAATAATATGGTGTCTGCGTACACAAAAGACCATATTATTTTATCTAATATAGTGGAAGAAGTGTTCGCAATCTAAGTGACATTGGACAAGGTCACTTGTTAAGATTGCAGTATATAGCTTGATAATGGTTGTCTTTTGCCATTAGTTTATATTGATGCGATTATTATTTCTTAATTTTAGTTGTATGATATTGGTTGTGTATTTGTAATATGCATTTCTTTGACTTATTCGGTACAGGTCGGAGAATTGACTCTTAAACCTTATATTTTGGGTATAGTGTTATGAATATGGAGATTAATAGTAACCGTGTCTCCGACTACCGAGTTGATGATGTCCCCTTGAGTTGCACTAAATATTATCATGTTAAACCCTGCGGAGCGGGTACTGCTCTCGAAATTAGATATTAATTAATTAAAGCAGTCAGTAGCTTAAATTAATTAATGGACATGCTATATATTAGGCATTAGAAATAAAGTAATTAAAAAGGAGTCCAATGTGTTGTAATTTGAGATTGAACGAGCAGTGCAATATTATACTATATCGATGGGATGAGAATAATATTAATATAATTATGGTAAGTATTTCGGGCCTGAGAAATAGTTGGATATTTAATTATATTGGGAAGCTTAGTTCACATCCTCCTTAAGATCCCTATGGTAGCTCAATAAGATTTAACTCATGTAATGGCCCGAATTTTAGAATTAATAATGATACAAATTTGTTCCAAGATTTCAACTATGTTTGATTTCTATGAAGAGGAATTAAGGTTATTCATGTTTCTAAAGACACTGGAGTGCCTAATTAAACTAAAGTGGTATGATGACTACTTGCTTTAGAAACTTAGCTGGTGGCTAAGTTAAGTATGATTAACTAAAATTGCTTGAAAGCTATCTTTGAGTCGCTTGAGTTTTCTTCGTTAAAGATGTGGGTTGAAAAAGTCCTAAACATAGCAGGTCCGCTCCAAGCAGTTCGGAGCGGCTTGGAGTTCGCTCGAAAATCTGGAGCAAGGTATGAGTCCGCTCGGGATAAGCGAAGCGAAGTATGTGAGTTCGCTTGGGCCAAGCGAAAGATCGCTCCAAGCGAACTTCTTGAGCGAAGCAGTTCGCTCAATCTAAAATCACTAGTTATCATGAGCGAACAGTTTACAAGAGAATAGAGTAAGAGAGGTATAGAGCGATTTTGTACCCCGAGCGAGTTCGCTCGGGAAAGTCTGCTCGAGAAGCGGAAAGCGGAAGTCAATGAAGTTATCTCGAGAGGCGCGCCAAGTGTATTAATTATATATCAGTCAACTCTGCTTTTTCTACAAACACGCCACCACCCTATTGGCTAGTACTAGGTGTCCTTTTTCTGCAAAAGCCATACTGTGTCCTTTAATATTTCAAAATTAAGTTTTAATTAAAATTTGAAAAAGGGATACCACACTCCTATAAATGCCCCCACCATGGGATTCCTCCCTTTGCTGCCATTTCACAAACTTAATTTTAAAAATTTAGAGAAAGAAAGTGAGACTGGCAGTTAGGAGAACCAGCTTAAGAGTTCGTTCGAAGTTCGAAGTTTCAAGGTAAAATTTCCAAACTATTTCGTTGATTATCCTAGTATCTTATTTAAAGCTTAGAAAGAAAACCTTTTCAAAATAGTGGTGTTTTATCTATGTTGGAGAAAAACCTTGAGATTTGAGAAATCCCAAGAGTCATGTTGTGATTATAAAAACTCATCTCTTAAGCCTTGAAGTTTTCCCGAGCTATTGTGTTAAATGTTTGAAAGAAAGCTAAACCAAAGTTCACGATTTCTCTACCCAAACAAGTTTTCTTCGTCTAGAAAATCTAAGATCCTCATTGTCTTCACTGATTCTTTAACACCAAAAACTCAGTTCTAGAAGAGAATCTTTTCCGCTCCAGTTCAGACTTGAACATTATCTTTAATAGGATTAGGAAATCCTATTTTCTGCTAGCGCTTTTCTCGAGAAATAAATATAAATAAGAATACTCTGCTAGAGATTTTCCCGAAATAAGAAAGATAGCCAAAATCGCCCCAATCTATCTCTAATCGAAGCGATAAGTTATCCGAGCGAATTGACACCCTTTATTGGGAATGTTTCCTTATTTGTGTATTCGCTCTTACTTTCTTAAGGGTACGTGAAAGAAGAGCGGTGAGCGTGTGACTGTAAAGGGACCTCCATCCGAGCGATTTAAGGTGGACTTTCTGATTAAGGACCCCAAGCGGGTTACCCTCAAGCGACCAGTTGTCGAGTGGACTTTCTTAAAGCGATTAACTGTTATGTTATTATACTATTGCATTTCTTTTAGAACTAAACGTAACATGAAGAGATTGATGTTTATAATGCCTATCTGTCAGCTGTTTGCCAAGGTTTCATGTTACGATCGGCCTGAGCATGTGTTGCTCAAGTAGTGCACTAGGTTCGCTTTGCTCAGGCAAGCGATCAAGATTCTAGGTTGAGGTCGGCCAACCTCCCTAGATCGGTTATTTAAGGGCATATATGGCGAAGAACTAAAGTAAAGAAGGTTTTACGAGCCAAGGCTCTCTCTGAAATTTTGTATTATTGTTTCTCAAAATTTTATCTTACGAAGCGATTTCTGGGCTAAGTGTCTACTGAGTGCTTTAAAGTACTCAGCCATGTGCACGTTTTCCTTATGTGCAGGTTGAGCAGGTTACGGTCGAAATGGTAGCGGTGGCAAGCGGGTTTTTGCTGAAGCGGTTTCGTGAAAAAACATTTGGTGGTGCGAGTCTCCACACTTGCATATGTCTTTTGTGTCCAACCCCTCCCCTTTAAAACTGATGATTATGTAATGAACAACTATTGTACCACCCTTTTTGATACCCTTTTGAATTGATCAAGTATTTATTTATGATGTCAATTATCGTTTCTTGTATTTATTACTAAATTATGCTTTTCGCTTGAAAACTCATAAGCGAGCATCGCAATCGCTCAAGTCACCAAAATTCGCTTTCAGACTACCAAGCGACCTTGACCGCTTTTACTGCAAATGTTTTGATATTTAAGAAAGACATGTAATTCAACCGAAGAGAATCATATACCAAGAGAAATCTTTTAAAAAACTCTTTGCATCAATTTACAAGCGACCTGTTAAAATCGCTCTGGCCGGACGACAGCCTGTGAGCGACCTTTTTAAGAAACCTCTCTAAACCTTTCAAGCGACTTTTTTTCAAGGAATACTTCCAAGCGACTTCTGAGGATCGCTCGTAGATTAAAAATGGCTTCCAAGCGAGTTTTCATAGAATGACCAAGCGGATATCTCCTTTCCGCTCGATGTCCAATTCCGCTTAACCTAAAGTTTTCTGCTTCCATATTCTCCTCTATAATCAGTAGCGACCTTTCGGGTTCGATTTTCCGTAAATCGGGTCTGGGTCGTTACAACTGATGGAGTATAAACTATTAACCTAGCCTTAATTTTTAACCAAAATCAATATTTGACAATATTTGTAATAAAATAGAATTATACTCCTTTGTCCCATTCTAATTGTCCATATTTTCTTATTGAAACGTCTCATATAATTATCCACTTTCTTAAAACGGTAATTTTTTTATCCCACAACTAATATCATTTTAAAATTCTCTATCTCTACTTGCATTAGTCTTTGGCCAACTCAAACCACATGATTTGGCCGGGATGGACTTATTAAAATATTCTAAATCATAAATGTCATAAATTGATGAATCCTATCTAGACATGCATGGGTTTTACAAACTACCAAACTGGCATGAAACCGTCAATTTTCGGCCCGGCCCGAAACCGACGGTTCGAGGACCGAGACCCGACCATATGTTGCGGTTTAGGGCTAGCATCTGGGGGTGTGCGAACCGAGGACCGATGGTCCAGACCTGACGGGCCGGACTTTTGGACTGACAATCCATGAAAATTGACAGGCCTCAAAAAAGGAAGATAGGCTTGCGAACCGGCGAATTTTACTTGAACCGACAGGCTTGTTCTGGCCCGGCAGGCCCAACGGGCAGAAATGCAACAACATGCAAATGGATCATGTTGGAACAGGGCAGACTGGGTAGTGACCCTTCAGTCTGCAAAAAACGGCTATACGACCATTTATCACCCCCAACAGCCTCACTCCTCCTCTTTCTTCCTCCTATATTGCCAACTCAATTTAAACTCATCTCTCACTCTTAAGTTTCTCAACAAGCTCTCAATTCATTCTACAAGACACACAAGCTAGTAAACTCACGCTTTCATTTTCATTTTTCCCCATCATTCTTCAAGCATTGAAGCATTCATTCTCTCAATTCTCAATCTCTCTCAAGTTCTTAATTCTACCATCAATCTCTCCAACTAGTTCATGATTGTGTCGTGGTTTGGAAAGGGCAAGGTACGCGAAGAAGGAGATGCTACCCAATGTCAAGGAGCAAGACGACCCTCTCAAAGATCCCGAAGGCAATAAGCGGCGGAGGAAATCTCAAGGCAAGCTGTGGAACGCCTTCAAGCCGAGGATGACGGAAAATTCGCTCGAATGGTTCATGACATTGAGGACCATAATTTTGAGGTTCTACCACAATCTTCCGGCGATGAAGGAGACCAATGTTCGAACGAAGAGCAAGAACGGGACGAGCTAACTCGTACTCTGCTACCCAAAGAATCGAAGTGAGACGTGTTCAAGAAATACTTTAGAAAAGTGTTAGCTCTGGAACAACCACTCGCCGACGATCGAATGTGATACATTGCTTATTGCAACTATTGCACTAGGCACTACATATGTACCGGAAGGGGTGGGTATTGCACACTCAATAGACAATTGGCGAACTATCATCTGACGGAATTTGGAATACCATCTTCTCAAACTCAAATCCAAGAGCCCTCCTCTATGAGGGTGTTGGGTACGTCTTCTTCCCCTTTATTTAAGTTCGAAAAAAATATGTACGAAGATGTTATGGCTAGATATTGCGCAATGGAAAAACAACCCTTTAATTTTACGGATAGAGAATCGTATAAAGCCTCTAATAAGGCTGGATTAGGTCAATGCTAGCAAGGTTACTAAAACAAACATGCTTAAAAGAATTCAGAGACAATGCATGGAAAAGAAGATTGATTCAGCTAAATATTTGCCTCGTTTAGATCACAAGGTATCTATTTGTTCCGATATTTGGACCGATGCTTTCAATAAAAATAGTTATAAGGGGATTAGGATGCATTGGATTAAAACGTTTAATTGCTTTTAGGGAGTTTAAAGAGCCTCATAATGCGCACAACATTGCTTTAATTATAATTGTCGTTTTGAATGAGTTTATGTTGTTTAACGAATTATTTTCCGTTGCTTTTGATAATGCAACTTCGAACACCGGTAGTATTCAGGATAAAGGAAGCATGCACCCCCTCTTTTAATGGAATTTTTTTCATGTTAGATGCATTTGTCATATTTTGAATTTATGTGTACAAGATGCTCTTGGTATTTTGCAAGATGTCGTGGCTTCTATTCGAAATGCGGCAATGGTTTTGCATAAATCAAAAGGTTTGGGTGAACTGGCAAAAATATTGTAGCATTAAGGGCATTGTTTATACGTGCTTTCAACAAGATGTTTCTCATCGTTGGAATTCTACATATGAAATGTTTAATAGTACAATAGAACATAAATGCCATTTTTGTAATTTTTTACGACATGAGTTCACTAATTTTCACATACAACTCAATGAGAGTAATTATGACTCGTGTGTGGATTTATTTTGCTTGTTTAAGTGTTTTCATTTCGCAACAAAAGACTTCTCAAGTGTTCATTATTGTATGTCCTCCAAATTATTATAGCATTGCATGCATATTGCCATGGCTCCAAGGCTTGTTTTAGCTAGCTAAACATGAGCGGTGTTATTTATCTTATGATTCTTAAATGACTAAAGTATTTTAGAGATATTCTTATGGTTTTTTCGATTTTAAAATGTTTACATCCCAATTGAAAATATGACGGTGTCTGTGAAATGCTTAATATTTATTATAAAGCTTTTCATTCTATGGACATGAATAGACTTGTGATTGATGGTGAACAAATTTTCTTGGATCTTCCCAATCTCCCCCAAGTTAAGGATGATTTACTTAGGGCTTTGAGACTTATCTTTGAAGAATACAAAGCTTCACATAGTCAACATGAGATTCACACACATTCATACTCTTCTAGGATGCCTTCATATGCTAGTCCATTTGAGACTCACTCCTGTAATGACC
>JAOWBJ010057442.1:0-15825 GCA_028566335.1 Monarda citriodora
AAGGTTATCCGATTTGGGCCTAGACTTTGTATTAGAGAAGGATTCTACTTGTAAGCCTATAAATAAAGGCACTAGGATAGAAGAGGGGGACACACAATCTCTAAAACTCTCATACACTAGAGCAATAAACACTTTTTTCCTCTTCCCCGTGGACGTAGATATGCCTCAAGCGGATCGAACCACGTAAATCGCTTGCGTTCACACTTTACTTTTACGTTCTTCGTCATAGTAACAAGACCCAACAAAAGTACCATCAATCACTGGCGCCGTCTGTGGGAACATTATACTCGTGTTTTGATCAGAGCTTTTCACAACCTTGTTCAACTATGCCTCTGAAGAACACCAGATTGAATGCTTCCAAGGTCGCGGGTGGCAACAACAACAAAGACACCGATGCCATCTCGCATGCACCTGGGAAGGACCCTCTGGCGAATCCAGACCCCAACATCGTACCAGAGGATGTTCCGGTCGATAAGGAGGGCAAGGAGATCGGTTCCAAAAAGGAGGGAAGCCAACATGCCGCTGCCTCTCGATATTCCGGACTCGATGTCATAATCTGGGGGTTTCTGGAGGAAAACGAGGACAAACTTGTCCAATACCTCCAGCGAACTCAGGGCCTCGATAAGGAAGGCCCGTGAGAACAGCAAAGGTCAACTCGACAACGGGAGAACAAGGATGCGAGCCTGGAGATAGTCCTGGAACGCAAAAGAGGCTGCATTTTGCCTCGACATGCGTCTCGAGGTCGCAGCCGGAGTCAAGACCGAGACTGCCACCATAGCCGACATGACGAGTCACCCCGACGTCACAGGTCGCGCCACAGGGAGGATCGGTCTCCTCCGCGATCTCAATCAGAAGAAAGATCCCATCACCGAGGTGGAGGGTTCGAAGGGTACGGGATGCTCACCACCCCGTTTACCAAGGAAATCTGTGAAGCTCGCCTCCCAAGCCGCTATAAAGTACCAAGCATTCAACCTTATGACGACCAAAGGGACCCGAGGAATTTCCTTGGTCAATACCAGTATAGCATGTGGAATCAAAGGCTCGATGAGGTCCACATGTGCAAAGTTTTCCCTGAGCTATTTGTCGATACTGCTCGAGTGTGGTTTGATAGCCTACCACCTGATAGCATCGGCTCGTACCGCAAGCTAGTGGAGGTCTTCAAGCAGAATTTCCACCAAAAAGAAAGCCAAAATTCACCCCGACGCAGTTGTTGACCATCAAACAAGCGGAGGGGGAATCAATCGATGACTTCCCGACACGGTTCAATCAGGAAGCACTGAAGGTTGATGATGCCATCGACGTACTCATCATCTCGGCGTTTAAAATCGCCCTGCGACCCGCCCCATACCGGGAGCTCGTCAAGCGTGAGCCTCAGACACAGACCGAGCTCTGGAAGATGGCCGATGAATATGCCCGAGCTGATGACACTGATCGGAGGAAGCGCGATCATGATAGGGGCAAATCATCTAGCAAGAAGAAGCAGGCTGCAGATCGCGGGAACCAGAGCTCAGGTTGCCGCAGCGTCCACGAAAGGCTGCAAAGGGGTCCACTGGATCCAGGCTAGGACCTCTCCAGGGTATTGAGTCTAGGTTGGGACCATGAAAAAATCCCGACCAGCCTCAATACACTCCACTGACGAAACCGAGGGGAGAGATTTACGAGCTGCACACCAACATGTTCGAGAAACCTCGCCCCATGTAGAGGTCGGCTGATCGTTAGTCCAAAAGGCGCTACTGTACTTTCCAAGAGTCACAACCATGACACGGAGGAGTGTAGAGACCTCGCGGAGAGTATTGAGGCCTTGGTACAAGATGGTACCCTCAAGCGGTATCAAGGCCACGACAAGGGGCAAGGAAAAAACAAACGTCGTCGCAATCGGGGGAAGAATGACTGCAATGCCTAAGCCAACAAAAAGGCGAAGCAAGACCCTGAGGATGATGATGAAGACGACACGCCCAATTTCGATGGGACGATCGAGGCCATTACCGGACTGCCACTGGGGTAGACCAAGTCTTCCCTCAAGGCCGAAGCCCGGAGACCTAGTTCGGAGGAGCCTACCGGCAAGAGGCTGAAGAAAAAGGAGGCCATAACTTTCTCTGAGGCTGATCCAGTCCCAGCCAAGACCCCACCCCACGATGCTATCGTGATCCAGGCCGGGGTCGCGAACAAATTAGTGCATCGGGTGTTCATAGACAGTGGAGCATCCGTCAACGTTCTTTTTAGAACGTGCTTTGACAAACTGAGATTGATGCAGCTCAGTTAACCCCAGCACCATTGCCATGGAAGAGTTTCGTGCAAGAAGAGACGCGACCTGACAGAGTCATAAGCTTGCCCGTCACTGTGGGACGATCTCCAGCGAGCTCCACCACATCTGTCCAGTTCTTTCTGGTACGAGCCCCGTCGCCCTACCATATCATACTCAGAAGGGATTGGCTGGATGCGGTCAGAGCTGTTTGCTCGACCTACCACCTAATGTTAAACATCCTGACCAAGAACGGTGTGGTCACGGTCAAAGGCGACCAGAAGCGGGCCAAGGAGTGCATGCAGATCACACTGCGAGGTGTCGAGACAACTGAGCGGCACCACCAGGCATAACAATCAAAGTAAATCGCGGAGCTGAAAAAAGAGAAGAAACTGTCTGCCCGAGCCCCATTGATCGAGGAGGTCCCACTATACGACGGCGAACCAACCAAGATCGTAAAGGTTGGATTTGTCGGACCTCCTTAACTCAGGCTGCAGATGATCCAGCTCCTCAAGGACTGCATAGATGTCTTCACATGGACGCCCCTTGACATGACCGGGGTGTCCCCGGACATTATCACCCACCGGCTTAATATCGACCCCAACATCAAGCCGGTGAAATAGAAACAATGACAGTTCGCTGCGGAGAGAAACTGGGTGATCCAAGACGAGGTGAAACAACTACTCCAAGCAAAGATCCTGTTCGAAGTCAAATACCCGACCTGGATAGCCAACCCGGTAATGGCCCAAAAAGTTGGAGGAGGGTGACGGATGTGCATAGATTATACCGATCTCAACAAGCACTGCCCAACAGATTATTACCCCCTACCCACATAGATAAGAAAGTAGAAGCCTTAGTCGGCTATAATAATTTTTGTTTTTTAGACTTGTATAAAGAGTACCATCAAGTTTTAATGAGTAGTGCAGACGCCCCCAAAACAACTTTTATTACTGATTTTGGGGTTTTCCCATATAGAAAGATGCCCTTTGGTCTAAAAAATACAGGAGCGACCTATCAAAGCATGGTCGACAAGATATTCCAGCCCCACATCGGGAAGATCGTTGAGGTTTATGTCAATGACATAGTCGTGAAAAGCCGAGAGGAGGGTACCTGCATAGGCGATCTCCGAACTATCTTCGACATCCTCCGAGCTGCCAACTTAAAACTGAATCCGCAGAAATGCACTTTCATGATGCGAGCTGGAAAGTTCCCGGGCTGTTGGATATCACAAAAGGGCTTGGAAGCAAACCCATCCAAGGTTCAGGTCGTCAAAGATATGGCGATACCCAAATCTATCCACGATGTGCACTAGTTGACAGGATGCCTCGCTGCTTTAAGCCGTTTCCTCTCAAAAGCGGCAGAAAAGCAACTCCCATTCTTCCAGATTTTGAAGAAGGCTCTGAACTTCGAATGGAGAGATGAACAACGCCTAGCCTTTGACGATCTCAAAGGCTATCTCGCCCATCTCCCCACACTATCCGTTCGAAGGAGGGAGAAACTTTGTCGTTATACATTGGCGCTTCGGATGAGTCCATCAGTGCAGTGCTGATCCGAGAAGAGGGACGTTGCCAACTCCCCGTATACTTCATAAGCCGAGCACTCAAAGGACCCGAGCTAAGGTACCAGCCATTGGAGAAGATCACACTTGCACTAGTCAACGCTGCAAGACGACCGAGGCCATACTTTCATGCACATCCAATCCAAGTCCTCACCGATCTTCCACATCGCCAAGTTCTCACCAAGCCTGAAGCCTCAGGTCGCATTCCAAAGTGGGCCATCGAACTCGGGGAGCATACGATCTCTTTTCATCCCCCAAAAGCCATCAAAGGACAAGCCTTGGCTGATTTCCTAGTCGAGGCCAAGTTCAAAGAGGATCCAAAGGCTACCGAACTAACCCCGGAAAGAGTTGAAATCGAGCCGCCAAAGGAAGCACCTGCGATCTGCTGGTAGGTTTATGTTGGTGGAGCTTCGGGGAAAGAAGGAAGCAGAGCAGAGATCCTACTCATCAGTCCAGACGGACATGAGGTAACCTACTCACTACGATTTGCATTCCCAACTACAAACAATGAGGTGGAGTAGGAGGTCATCCTTCATGGACTTCGCCTTGCCAAGAGCCTTAACACAGAGGTTGTCAAAGTTTACAGCGACTCCCAAGTTGTAGTAAACCACATATTGGGTGTAAGTGAAGCTCGTGGAGAAAAGACGAAAAGGTAGCTCGATAAAGTTTGTAGCTCGCAGCAGATGTTTTCGTACTTCGAACTGGCCAGAGTTCCAAGATGACAGAACCACCGAGCTGATGTATTTAGGATGCTCGCATCATCGCAATCATCCAGTTCGCCAGTCGAAGACTTCCAGAGCCAAAGTATAGAAGAAGCTGAAGTGAGTGATATTAATGACGAGCCAAGCTGGATGACCCCTATCCGAGAGTACATGGAGAAGGGGGAATTACCTGATGAAAAGCTCGAAGCTCGAAAACTTCTCGCCAGATCGCTAAAATACACGCTGGAGCAGCGTGTTCTCTACTGCAAATCCTACCTCCAACCCCTATTGCGGTGTGTAGGACCCGGTGAAGCGGACTCTGTTTTTCAAGAAGTTCATGAAGGTTCTTGTGGTAGCCACATTGGACCCCGAGCTCTGTCCAAGAAGGTTATGCTAAGCGGATATTATTGGCCGACGTTAGCTCATGATGCAACCAAGCTGGTTAAGAGCTGTCCAAAATGCCAAGTCCATGCAAACATACAGCGACTTCCTCAGACTGAGCTCGCCAGCTTGCAAAGCCCGTGACCGTTCATGCAGTGGAGGATCGACATAGTGGGACCCTTTGAAAAGGCCCCAGGCCAACTGCAATTCCTGATCGTTGCAATCAACTTCTTTACGAAATGGGTAGAGGCCAAACCATTGGCCAAAATCACGAGCAAGAGCGCCCTCAATTTCGTATGGAAGAATGTCGTTTGCCGATTTGGAATACCACACATACTTGTCTTGGATAATGGGATGCAGTTCACGGACAGAGTGTTCAAAGAATGGTGTCAAGAGCTTAACATCCAACAGAAGTTCACTTCGGTGGCCCATCCATCCTCAAGCCAATGGACAGACCGAAGTCACCAATCGAACAGTCGTGAACGGGCTGAAATCTCGACTGGGACGAGCTAAAGGAAGGTAGGTGGAGAACCTACCCAATGTCCTATGGTCCTACCGGACTACCCCCAGAACCTCTCATGGAGAAACACCATACAACCTGGTTTATGGCACCGAGGAGTCATACCAATCAAGATCGGGATGCTGAGATCTCGTGTCATACACTTCTCCGAGGAGGTTAATGATGACAACATCCGAGCCGACCTAGACTTGTTGGAGGAGAAGAGAGAGCTCGCCTTCATAAAGGAAGCCGGATACAAGCAACAAGTCGCTCGCTACTACAACCGCCGAGTGAAGCACCATCACTTCCAGATCGGCGACTTTGTACTTCGCAACAATGAAGTCAGCAAAGCAGAAAAGCTCGGAAAATTGGAAGCCATATAGGAAGGACCATACCAGATCCCAGAGGATCTCGACAAGGGTTCTTATAAGCTCGCTCAATTATCCGGTGAGCTCTTACCTCGCACTTGGCACATTTCCAATTTGAAGAAGTTTTATGTATAAGTGAGCGAAGTATAGGGTAGACATTTATAATTGAATTCTTTAGGAGTTCATGTAAATGTCTTATTTCAGTTGTTCTTTCGGAATTTCGACCTACATTAATAAAATTTATTCCATTCATTCACGAGTCTCATTACATGTTTTGCATGCCTCACTTATACGTAAAAATTCACACACAATTTTCTAAGGCTAGCCCCCTTATGAGACAATACTCATCTCTGAACAGATAAATACCCGATCTAAGGGTTTACAAGTCCCACAAAGGAGAGCCATTACTTCAAAGCAGTCTTGACTTCGGTCATCGCAAATGAGAAGTACACACAATCCACACCAGCCTTGACTCCGGTCATTGCAAAGAAGGAGCACCTTCGCTTCAAACTAGTTGTGACACTGGTCATCGCAAAAAACAAGCCATTCTACTTAGAACGAGCAATGACGTATGTCAACGCAAAAGCAAAGTAACTCAGTTCGCACAATAAATGAAGAATGACGAAGTAATAATACTTTGTTATTTATAAGGGCAAACGTATTACAAAATACGAATAGCATATTACAACACTAAGTCCGGGGATGCCTATTGGATGGACTGAAATTTAGCCATTTGCTCACGAAATCTTCACCGGAGCTGAAGTCCGTGTTGAGCATGGCATCAAGGTCGAATCCCTGACCTTGTCCTCTTCCTTCCCCACGGCCAGTAACACTCCAACCTGCAGACCTTCCACCTTTGCGACCTCCGGACACTGTAGGTCGAGCCTGTCGAGACTCTGTAGCTCGTGCAGCCAGCGTACATCAACAACTGAGGTAGAGGGACCGGCCTCATCAACATACGAGCGATCTCCAACAAGTCGACATAGAGAAGGATATTTGTCGGGGATGACTTGGTAGAAGCCAGCTATCCTCTTCAGCTCGATGATCTATTCATGCAGTACAAGCGGCTCGCCGACCATAGGCACAACACTTGGTGACGAGCTTCCTGACTTCGGAGATCGGGACGCCACCACTCAGCTTCACAAAGATCTCATATGCCGCATGCTCTTGTGCTATCTTGTCATTCGATTTGAGTTTGCTGGTCGCCTCCTTCAATTTGTCTTGGAGTAGAGTATACCGCACATGGAGTTTATCATATTTGATCTGCGCTGACGTCGCAACACGCTCACACTTCTCAACAGCCCATACTCCTCCTTCCAGTGCATCATCTCGTTCTCCAGCCCGCTCGACGAACTAGGCCCAGCTGAAACCATGGCATCGGACTGATGACACTTGTCATTCCAAAAAGATATTCCAGCTTTGGCAGCCTCAAGTGAGTCTAACAGTTCGTTTATACGATCAACGAGATGCGATGCATCATATATTTCCCGAGATGGAGACTGATTTCAGAAAGGAAAGTAAAATAACAAGCTCAGATGTGTGAGGCAAAAAGTTGTTTATTTCATTCATAACAAAAGCAGTGCCCTAGTGACACTATGATTACATGGTGACCTACGAAAAAAGGAAAAAAAATTACTAGGGAGGGGAATCACCAACCCTATCACCCTGCTCGGTGGTCACCACCGGCTCTTGGACAGGGGTTTTCCCTTGGACACTTGGGAGAAGAGAGCATCTACTTCGACATCGCTATCGACCTCAACAGCTCGCACCGCCTCCTCAGTGAGCCAAACGAAGCGGACTCCAGCTCCTTCAGCAAGGGAAAGTCTTGAAGACCCGCCCATACTTCCTCAGCCAGAGCTCGATTGGTCGTCTCATCCGATAGGCGCTTGTACCCGTACTTGGCGACGTCCACGTCGGGATAGTCCTTCTTCACGGTTTCCAGCATCTCCACCACCACCGACTCACCAAGTACTCTGTTGAGGTTTGACTCCAGCTCGCTGAACCTCGCAGAAAGGAGAAGCCTTTCTGTGAACGCCCTAAGCAGGGGCTCTTGATCCGCCACAAGGTCGGCGGAGAACTGAGAGTACTCGCTCCGAAGGCTGCGGAGCTCCATCTTCAAGGCCGCCAATGAAGCTTGGGCGACCTCCTTCGATTTGAGAACTGGGGCGGCCTCCGCCTCAGCATCCTCTGCCCTCCTACGGAGTGACTCTCTCTCCTCTTGCGAGCTGAGGGTGGCCTTTGCAGCTATCCCCCTCTTCAACAGCGAGGCGGCTTGAGCCATCTTTTGCTGACCTTCAACCACTATCTACTCAGCAACCTATAAAGAAAAGTATCCCACATGAGTCTTCCTAATCAGGTCGCTGAAAAAGAAGAGAAGGGATATGATAAATACCTCAAGATCTGACATAGACAGATCGACGGTGGGTTCGGCAGTAAGGTCGATCTGCGACCCCACCACCACGGAGACCTTGGAGGGATGTTTGAAGCCCTTCTTCATCCGTTTCAGCTCGGGAGCGGGAACAGATGATGCTCCCTCAGTTCGGGGAGACATCACATCATCTTGAGTCCTCTCCGAGGACGTAGCGGACACTTCCACCCTATCGGCATCGGCCGGCCTCTTCCTACTCTTCAATTTCAGGACCACTGCACAACTAAAGACAGAAACATAAAAGTCAAGACAGTTCACAATGCAGTAGTTCGCTATAATAAGAGTATAGAGAGGCCCTACCCTTCCCCATCTCCTTCTTGGTAGATGGATCATGGGGGCCAGGCCTCAGTCCAACGGTCTTGATTAACCTCGCCTTCAGTTCAGGATACAGAAGAGAGACTTTTATTTTACCTAAAGTGTCAGTTCGCTAAGCGAAGTCAGGCACACTTACATCAGCAGCTTGAAGGAAGAAAAATTTCGAGTGCCAATCTTGGACTTTGTTCGGGAGTACGGCCGTAGCCGAAGAATTCGGCGTCAAGTAGTACCAGCTCACCAAAGTCTTAAAGAAAAAGAAGTTTAAAATCATATCCCAAGTCAAAGGTTGCTTCGCCTCTGACTCAAGATATGAGAGGTGACAAAAGGAGTTGGGAGTTATTTGACCTAGGGGCAGTTCGTACGATGCAAAAAGCGAAATATACGCGGAAGGAAAAAGAAATCGAAGACCGCTCCGCAGCGAGTCTTCGAACACAGTGAAAAACCCATACGGCGAGGTACACACCCGGTCCGATGGGCCCGGAACGATGAACTCGGCGTTTTCCGGTAACCTAAACTCACTACATAATTCCCTAATTACAGGAAGGGAAAGGGAAAAAGAATATCTATTCACATTGCCCAACCCTACAACAGTTGGAAATGAAGTAAAACTGGGGGTAGCAGACTCTTGCCCTACACGGTGGAATACAACCGAAGTTGTACCACGACCCATAATCTTAAACTCTACTTTTGCCGAAGCGGATTTGGTAGATGAAGACATAATTACTTACTTGTTTGTGTTGTTCGTGCAAAAGGGGAAGAACGCGATGCCCTAATCTTTCACCGGAAATCACAAATTTTGCATAGAAAGTTTTGCAGAGAGAAAATGGATGCGAGAGTGCAAAATGAATCTCATAAGCGTACACGATACGCCTTATAGCGGACGACGATTAGCCTCCTGCATTCCTATTGGTCCACAGACCTCAAAAGCCTAAGCGGCGCAATAATTAAAGTAACTGAAACTGTCAGTACATTATCTCGATGACCCTTCACATTCAGCTCGGCGACCCTCCACATTCAGCTCGCTACCCATCACAGCTCACCTCTTTTCAACAGGGTGTGCTCAATTGAATTCGTTCACCTCGACGAAGGTAATCAATTTGCGAGCTCATCTCTTTTCAGCCGGGTGTGCTCATTTTCCTTCATCCACCTTGACGAAGGCAATCGGTATGCAAGCTCACCTCTTTCCAGCGGGGTGTGCTCATTTGCCTTCATCCATCTCGAAGAGGGCAATCAGTTCGTGAGCTCACCTCTTTTCAGTGGGGTGTGCTCATTTGACTTCGTCCACCTCGACGAGGACTATCAGTTTGCGAGCTCACCTCTTTTCAGCGGGGTATGCTCATTTGCTTCCGTCCCTCTCGACGAGGGCAACCAGTTCGTGAGCTCATCTGTTTTCAGTGGGGTGTGCTTAATTGACCTCGTGCACCTCGACGAGGGCAATCAGTTCGCGAGCTCACCTCTTTTAAGCGGGGTGTGCTCATTTGACTTCGTCCATCTCGACGAGGGCAACCAGTTCGCAAGCTCACCTCTTTTCATCGGGGTGTAATTTATCCTACATCATATCCTCATCCCTACCTCTTTTTTTTTTTGGGGAGGGGGATGTGATAGTACATGGCCTAACAGCTAGGCCCAAGCAAGAGGCCCAATAAAGATGGACTTTGAGAAGAGCTCGGCCCAACGCAGTTCGGCCCAAACACAAGGCCCATTCAGAAGACAGTCCGGCCCCAAACAAGGCCCACTCGACATCAGTTCGGCCCACAACACAGCTCGACTCCAACACTCCCATACAAGAAGGACTCCTACTCTAAGCCTATCTCGAGAGATAGGGATTTGGATATCTACAATGTAAAAGATATCGATAAAGTCCCCAGGTTATCCGATTTGGGCCTAGACTTTGTATTAGAGAAGGATTCTACTTGTAAGCCTATAAATAAAGACGCTAGGATAGAAGAGGTGGACACACAATCTCTAAAACTCTCATACACTATAGCAATAAACATTTTTCTCCTCTTCCCCGTGGACGTAGATCTACCTCAAGCGGATCGAACCACGTAAATCCCTTGCGTTCATACTTTACTTTTACGTTCTTCGTCATAGTAACAAGGCCCATCAAAATCATGACCGATCAGTAATTATTGATTTTTTTGTTTGCAATTCATGAATATATTCAGATAATTTTTCAAATTCATGACAAAATTGAGTTTTTCCAATGGATCTAACCTACTTTTTCTCCAATCCAACTGATGAAACCAGGATGAGCAATGAGGAATTAAATCCGGAGTTGCAGCTGAGCAGTCCGATGATGAGATTAAGAGCCAAGAAGCTATAAGCATATATGCAAGCGATAATTCGAATGAAGCTCGAGGTTGAAGAGAACGAGTTTACAGACAACTCTAAAGATAGTTAATTTATTTGCTATTAAAGATGATTGCTCCACCATGGAGAATTACACTTGAAAAATTGAAGTTGCAGTTTCGGCCCTTTTACTATTAATTCAAAATTTGAATCTTATTTAGATTTTAGTAGTAATTTTCAGTTTTGGACCAATTTTTTAAATTTAGCCTAGTTCGAAATTACCAAGCCCAAGGCCTTTTAATTTTCGAATGCTAGCTTTGAACTAGCCTAGTATTTAAGTTATTTCCGAATCCTATTGTAGACAGACTTGTCTGAATCAAAACCTATTGCTATTTCACTTGTCTCATATACCAAATTCGAGTTCTTGGTTTAGTTTGTTGTTGCTGACTCCAAACTTGAAATTAATTGATTCGTTCGTGATATCCAGTAGTATCCGGGTTAATCAAGCCATCGAAGATTGATTCATAGACACATTTCGGTTTCTCATCGATCTAGGGTTCATTTTTGGGTAAGTTTCACAACTTGTTATGTTGGCCCGTAGCACTAATAAACACACGTAGAGGGGGTGAATACGTGTGTAAGAGGTTTTAGCCTCTTTTGTCTTTTTAAAACAGTTTTGAAAAAACCCCTCTAACTGAATAAAATCGCTAAGTACAAAGTCTAGCGGCTATTTCACAAAAACTCTCTAAGTGAAATAATCGCTAGTCAGAGTTCTTCTGCGAGCGGAATTTGGTGAGAGAATGCTATAACTTTGAGAAAAACTTGCTTTAGAAAATAGCGAGTTCGCTTAGTGAGTGTGTGCGAGTATGCAATAATAAATAAAGTAAAGCGAATAAAGACACGAGCGAGTTTTATTGTGGTTCGGTAAAAAAACACCTACGCCCACTCTTCTTCAAACCTTGGAAGGAAAAACATTAACTCACAGATCTTCAGTCCTCTGTGTGGACAGTACACGAATCTTCAGTCTTCTGGCTAGACAGTGTTCTACACAGTAGAACCAAGCGACTTCAGTCCCACTTGTGGAAAAATATGTTGGTCCGTAGCACTAATAAACACACATAGGGGGTGAATACATGTGTAAGAGGTTTTAGCCTCTTTTCACTTTTTAAAGCGTTTTTAGAAAATCCCCTCTAACTGAGTAAAATCGCTTAGTACAAAGTCTGGCGGTATGTCACACAAACTCGCTAAGTGAAATAGTCGCTAGTCAGAGTTCTATGTGGGTGGAATTTGGTGAGCGAGTGCTAAACTTTGAGAAAAACTTTGCTGTAAGAAAATAGTGAGTTCGCTTTAGTGAGTGTGTGCTTGAGTATGCAATAAATAAATAAAGCGATTAAAGAGACACGGGCGAGTTTATAGTGGTTCGGTGAAAAACACCTACGTCCACTCTTCTTCCAACCTTGGAAGGAAAAACCACTAACTCACAGATCTTCAGTCCTCCGGTTAGACAGCAAGCGACTTCAGTCCCGCTTGTGGACGATTACACGTGTGTTATTTGCATAACAAATTTCTAACGACAAGATAACCATTTGACAATAAGATCAAAGGATAAAATAGGATTATCTTCTTCTTAAATGTTCAAGTACAAACAAGAACACCTAAGGTAGAGGAAAAACTGCTAACTTAGAACGAATTTCGTTCTAAGGAACTCAACTAAAACTCTAAACAAACTCTGTAGATTTTTCTGAGTTCTCACTTAGAGTTGTAAGAATTCTAAGTATATGAGCACTTAAGATTTTGGCAAAATGTAGGCTTGAATGCGCAAGTTGAGATTATTTCGTTCTTAGTTCTTTAACAATATTTAGAGGAGACAGATCTCAATGCAACCGTTAGAGTAAGCTGCACTGCAACGTCTCTTTCCTCGTACTTCCTTGATTTATGCAAATTATGTTTTGCATGTTGCAGATTTTTTCGGATTCTGCATAGTCAAATATGGTACTGTATCTTCATAATTGATCCTCAGTTGACTGCAGAATGTTTGGCCAATCCCGAGAGTCCACCTGTCAATCTGACTCTGACTTCCTGAAATAGAGTCCGTATCGACATGGATTTGAATTTCATCGCTGGACATCTCTTGGGATTATTCGGTGACCGGTAGCTAGTCTTCTCGAGTGCTTTGTAGATCTTCGCTTGATTGGAATGATGCTTTGACATAATATTTCATGAAAAAATATCGCTTGTCAAAAATCTCGCTTCACAAATATCGCTTGTCAAACCATTGCACAGCTCAGTTCTTCGCTTGATGTTTCAGTCTTTGAGCAACAGCTTAAAACCCGCTTGGCCATTCTCTTAGTGAAAAACCACCATGTCTTTGAAAAACTGCTTGGCAAAATTACACTTGAAAAATTTAAGCTCCCTAACACTTTGAGCTTTTCTAAATACATGAAAATATTACAAATGTTCATCTAGGGGATTCTTGTACAAAACTATAAGAACATGGATAATTTAGCTAGGGGGCTTTGGTATAATCAGAACAAATAAATAATTTTATTCATTAAAATTCCTCCTTAACTAAATATTTTAATAATTTCCCCCTTTTTGATGATACCAAAGCTATAATCAAACATAATTTTTCGAAGTGATAATTCAGGAATGAGTTCATACCTGATCGCTTGAAAAGCGATTTTTGTTTCCGCTTGGTTGTTTCAGAGCGATTTTCCACAGTTCTCTAGAAGTCTTTTTAAGACTCAGCGAGTTCCCCCTTGACTTATGCCTTCTCATACATGACAAGCAAACGTAAGTGCAATAAATTAAGTCCCTTATCTTAAGGTCGCTAATCTAAAGCGAGTAAGATAAATAGACAATGAGATATTGTCATAGGAGAAAAAGAGCAATTTATATATTATAAACTCATAGAATGACAGTTACATCAGCTTGAAAATAAATAAAGTACAAAGTTTAATCACAAGGGAACATGTGAGGGGCTTGGAGATTGTAGGCTTTGTAGACATGCACTTTGGCTAGGCGATAAACATTCTCATCCAGCTTGGGATCCAGACCCAGTTCCTGTCTCAGCTAAAGTACCTCATTTTCTATCTCCCAAAGATTGACGTCCTTCCCATTGGGCAACCTTTTTGGTCGTAGGAACTTTTGTTTTGGAGCAACAAATAGATCATTTCCAGCTCGATCCAAGATCAACGCCCAAAGCTTCATATAGAACCTCTCCATAAACCTCACAAAGGCCTCCTGAGCGGATCTGGTTTTGAACACCAACCAAAAATAGAACATCTTGATAAATAGTTCCTCTGCACACTTCCACAAAGTCATGTGCTCTGGAGGAACATACTCTTCTACACTCTTCACACCAGTCTCCTCCATGAAAACGATCTTGTCGATGACATCCGATTGAATATGGCCTATTTCACTTTAACATACGCTTCTTGATTCTTCTCCTTCGTCAACCTTGGCATTAGCTCATCCAAGATCAACAGAGTAGTTACCCTTTCCTCAGGATTCACCTCATGCATTTTAGCCTCCTCGATCAACTCTGTCACAATCTTCTCTTGAGCATGAAAATTCAGTATCTTTCTTTCATCAGGGGTCTACGGCGTATATTGAATACAAAGATTATTGTAGAGCTTAGTGCTCTTTATTTTCACCATCTCCTTCAGATTTCGCTTCTTCTTCTTTCTTGCTTATGTATCTGCACCTGCCTCAATCTTAGCAACCTTAGAAACGACCGCCTTCTGCTTTCTCAGAGCCTGATCCGATTCTGCTGCTGGCACTTCAAATTCCTTTCTCTTCTGTCCTCTGTCTTCAGCCATGGTGGATATATCAGCACAAACAAGAGCTTGTGACTGGGGTGCTAGCTGTGCTGGCTCTTTTAGTGTAATGCCACCAGTCGGGACAAGTTGTCTCTGCTCTCCCCCCTTGCTAATATCTCCACTAGCGACCTGCTTTGGCTGTGCTGGCTCTCTTAGTGTAATGCCAGCAATCGGGACAAGATGTATCTGCTCTTCCCCCTTGTTGATATCTCCACCAGCGACCTGCTTTGGTTGTGCACTTGCGGGTTTCACCTTCGACTTCACCGCCTCCCTTGCAACTGTCTCTAACTTGTGTAACATCAGTATGGTTGTTGAGTGGACAATCGCCAGAACCTCTTTGCTCAAACAAGTAGAGAACCTCTTTGCTCAAACAAGTAGAGAAGATTTGTTTGATATGTGGGGCGATGCCGACCACACTGTCAATCGCCGCGTGCACTTGCTTCTCAGCATTGGTTTTCACTTTCTCAAGCTCTTCCCTGAGCCTTGCATTCTCCACCAAATGTTCTTCCTTTTCCTTCTTCTCAGCTTCACTTCTTTCTGTCTTTACATCATTCTCCTTCTCCTATCGAGCGATCTTTGTTTTCACTTGCTCGAGTCAGTGAGCGAATTTCTTCAGCGGATTTAGCTTTACACTCAGCTACTTCTTGCTCAACGCTCTTCGACTGGTCCTTCAGAGTTGCATCCAGTGTGGTCACAATATCCTTCTACAGAATGATTTCCTCCTCCTTCTCCTTCACCTCCGTCTCCAGCTGCTCAACTACTGCTTTCTGCTCAGAGATACTTAGAATTCTCTTTGGCAGCAACTCAGATATGTGTGGGTGAGAGGGCTTCAAAAACTCCTCCATCTTTTGCCATACATCGCCGTTATCAATCAGCTCATGAAAACCTTGGAGCTAAAATCTATCCAAGTTCGCTACCTCCTGCTCCCGCAGCTCCTCCCTCGAAGATGCATCATCTGCTTGGAAGATCTTATAGAATTCCGTACCACGGATCCTCGAGTAAGCCAAGAAGTCTTCCAACTAATTCATCTGCTCGTCAGTCAGAGCGACTTTAGAGAAGTGCGAGTCAATATCCATCTGTTGGGATATTTAGTTAAGGGGGAATTAGGCTTAAATGGTTTTGATTATACCAAAGCCCCCTTAATAATCATCCATAGTAATAGTTTCTTTAATCCCCTTAGTGGTAGGACACTTGTACTTTTTCATGTAATAGAAGAAGTT
>JAOWBJ010057443.1:0-10307 GCA_028566335.1 Monarda citriodora
AGTTTTTTTTTCCCAATTAATTATTTTTGTGTTTTAAATAATTAGTGTAATTTTGAGTGGATTAACATAGTTGTGGTTAAACTTTTAGGTGCCAAATGCAGTTGGAATTGTGTTAGGTTCGGTGCAGCTGATTGTGTACTTGATATACAAGTACAAATCTCAAGAACTGGCAGCACCTCAAGAAAAAGAAGAAGAAGATATAGAGCAGGCAAAGAGAGAAATGGAAAAAGCATGAATATTTTTTTGTCAATTCAAAAAGAGGATCAATAAGAACATGCGCATTGGTTGGTCCCAACGACCAACCTTTTTATTTTTTAATATAATTTATATTATTATTATTATTATGTTCAAAATCTTGTCTCTTATCCCAACTCCACTTTTCGTTGCATTGGTACCGGTCTTTTAGCCCAAATCTATTTTATTATTATCTATTTTTGTTTAAAAATTGATTGTTTGAACGATATTTAATACGAGTATTATTAATACAGGTATTTTTAATATGTAGATTGTAATAGCGTTCGAAATAAAATTACAATACTTAAAATAGATGAATATATAAACAAACAAAATAGAAATGCACATTAGTATGGTTTTCATCTTGGTCGCTGAAGCTTTTGATGTAATACCCTGAGAGCGCTTACGTATCAATATTGGTGGGGACACAATACCTTGACGGGCCATTTTGAAAGAATTTGAGAATATGAAATTTTGAGAGGGTTTGAGAACAAAGAATTGTGGAAATCATGAGATGTGTGATGGAGTATTTATAGTATAAATGTATTGTGGAAAAAAAAAATAGAATGGAGAAGTGGTTAGAATGAATTTGTTGTGGGAAAAATGAGGTGAAAATGGGTATATAGGTATAAAATTAGAATAAAAAAAAGAAAAAAAAAAATCTCGTCACTCCATCGGTCGCACTCTTCACCGTGAGCGGCCCGACCGGGCTCGTGCAACGGCCAGTCGGCCACCGTGACCGAAGAGGCATGATGTAAGGCTCGGGCGCCCAAACTACCATTGCGGTTGCTCTAATGGGTCTCCATTTCTCCCCTTAATGTGACTCGAACCCTCGACTTATTAGTGGGGGAAGTGTCTTACCAACTGAATTGCACTTCACTGGCTACGATTTCCAATAGTCATAAATCAGAATTTGATTATTCCATTTTGCAAAATCATAATATCAGATAATATAATAATCCACCGAGTTTCTCCATCATGCAATATAATTTCTGAGCAGATGATGTACACTACTTGAAAATTCCTACTCTTTCTAGCCTTGAGCATCTCTTATTGTCTAAATGAGAACTGGCAAATAAATTAGGAAGCTATATATTCATTCGGCACCAAAGCACCGATTCATTATTCTTGAATTTGGATTATTCTCAGTAATATATCACTTTATTAATTACGTCAAATTTCATCAACATTGTATCGTCCTCCTCCATCAGAATCATGGTCCGAATTCAACTAATATTATCGTAAGAACTGAGAAAATTTGAATCATTAATTTTTCAAGATCAACGGAATAATGTATCATGATTCACAACTACTTCATGCTATGCTTCCTTCTGTCCTGTGAGAATTGTTCCATAAAGGATAGCGGATTTTTTTTTTAAAGAGCAAATTATAAATTACCTAATCTGCACCAACTGGGTATCGAACCTTGACCACCCGAAAATGAGAGTTTTTGCTTTCCACCACATGTCCACTAGGCTATAAGCCTGGCACTAAGATAGAAGGGATTTGAGAGATATTTCCCACCACTTATTCTTATTCTTTTATGGAAACGAGACTATTAAACAGGACGTCCCAATAAGGAAAGAGAGACAATCCTGCGGGACGGTGGGAGTATTAATTGTCTCTTCAAATCTGGGTTTTGGCTAATCTGATCAGTCACTTTAAATTTGCATTCAAAGTCATTTCCAACCATTTATCGTTTATAAGCAATTTTAAGTTGCTTATAAGCTTAGCCAAATACAATAATTATATAAGACAATAATTATATTCACATATATGATATCTCCATCTTATCATAGGCCTTTGCTCTGGAAGGTGGAGGCGAACCCATGGTAATTGATAGGATACGGTCCAACTACCTCGGCCTCGGTCCAGTCTCAGGCCCAATAAAGATGGGCCTCCACCGAAGACAACCTCGGCCCATGAAGTTCAGCCCAGTTCGACAAGGAATTCAAGTAGGGCTAGGATTGCTCGGAAGATCCAGGATATCTAAAAGATCGAAGTTATCTGGAAGATCAAGATTAATTCAAGGAGATAAGCCCAAATAAAGGGATAAGGCCGATCCTAATTAGTATTGCAGTAGGATTAGACTCCTCAAATATGTAAAACTCTATACTTATAAATAGAGGGTAGCATAGATGAGAGAGATACACACTCTTGTACTTACAAAGAAAATACATGATATTCTTCTCTCCCCGTGGACGTAGATCCAAACCCAAGGATTGAACTACGTAATTCCTGTCTTTTTTTTTTACTTTCTTGCTCAATCTTTCTCTCTCTCAAAACCGAGATCTATCACCCGCGCCATCTGTGGGAACGTTTTAACTTCTGTGTTAAGATCTTCTCAAGTTTCGAGAGAGCAGCCATGGCAAGACCGTCGAAATCGAAGACTATCGCCGCTGGACAAGATGGAGATCCCAACGCTACCATACAACAACCGGAGAAAAACGCTGGAAAACAATCCAAGAAGCAACCAGATAACAATCCGGAGAAACAGCCTCAGAAGGATCCGACCCCGGAACGCGTTTCTCAGAACTTGGAATATTACGTTCATGATCCATGTGATGAATACAGCGAGGAGTCTCCTTCGCTAAAAAATAATGGCGAACATGATCCTCACCACGTCCCGGCCCAGAGCATTGATGAGGCGATCAAGGGTTTTCTCGAGGAAAACCGTGAAAAGCTCGTCGAATACCTACGCCGAGGACAAGGTCCCCATCAGCCTCGGAAGGATAGACCTCGTCCTCGGAGTCGAGAGGAGGGCGCTGCCTCCTCCCATCCGTGGTGTACCCCCGAGCCTAGCCTGAAATTCCTGAGTAGGGATGACAAGCAGTATTCCGGCCAGCGAGACCGGAACTACCGCGGGAAAAAGCGAGATCAGACTCGCCAACCCCCAAATGATCAACATCTTATGCGCACCCCGTCCGACGACGAACTTGAGTTCGTCGGGGATGAATTTGATAAGTATGGGCGGATTCTCACTCCGTTCAGCGATATGATACTCAATACGCCTCTCCCTGAGAAGTATAGAGTGCCTAACATTTATCCGTACGATGGTTAAAGGAATCCTCAAGATTTCTTGTCGCAATACAAATACAACGCGATCAACCAGAATCTCACTGGTACGCACATGTGCATGTTGTTTCCGGAGTTGTTGATCGGCAACGCAAGCAGGTGGTTTGACAGCCTACCACCTCGTAGCATTAAGTCATATCAAGACTTGATGCAAGCTTTCTACCGGAGGTTCTTCCAGAAGGCCGAGTCCAGGGTCATCTTCGCCCACTTGCTAACCATCCGGCAAGGACGAAATGAGCCCATTAGCGACTTCATGACTCGTTTCATCCAAGAAAGTTTGAAGGTCGAAGACATCAACAACCTGTTACTCATCTCGGCGTTCCGGAATGGCATTATGCCCGGTGCCCTCTACAAGGAGATAGTCCGGACTGAGCCTCAGACAGCCTCGGAGCTGTGGAACATAGCAGATCAGTTTGCCAGAGCAGACGACGCGGATCGCAGGAAGCGAGAAGCTGAGAAGGGCGAGCCGTCAGAGAAGAAGAAAGGTGAGGACCGAAGCCGGGGTGCTCGCGATGACCGTGACCAAAACCGACGAAGTGTCCACGATCGCCTGCAGTGAAGTTCCTTAGAGTCCAGGCTCGGACCTCGGGTCGACAATGCCCCTAAACCGGGGCAACAATACACTCCCCTCACCAAGTCCTGTGCTAAAATCTATGAGCTCCACACCAACCTATTCGAACCACCGCGTCCGATGCTGAAAGGATCCAAGCGCCGATCTCAGTACAAGTATTGCGCACTTAAGTTCCTGATAGTGGCCATCGATTATTTCAAAAAATGGGTTGAAGCTGAGCCGTTATCCAAAATCACAACTAAGAATGCTCAGAACTTCATGTGGAAACACATCGTATGTAGGTTCGGAGTGTCGCACGTTCTAGTCTCGGACAATGGGACACAATTTACGGATAAAGTGTTCATAAACTGGTGTCGCGAATTTAATGTCCAACAAAGGTTCACCTCGGTAGCCCATCAAGCTAACGGGCAGACCGAAGTGACAAACGGAACTATTGTCCGCGAACTTCAAGCATGCCTCGACCGAGCTAAAGGCGACTGGGCTGCCAACCTTCCCCAAGTCTTGTGGTCATACCGCACCACGCCCCGAACATCGACAGGCGAAACACCCTACAGCCTCGTGTATGGCACCAAGGCAGTTATTCCGGTCCAGATAGGACTGCCAAGTCCTCGGACCATTAACTTCTCAGCCCAGGGAAACGAAGAAGGCCTCAGAGCCAACTTAGACCTCCTCGAAGAAAAACGAGAGCTCGCCCACATCAATGAAGCCAGCTACAAACAGCAAGTAGGTCAGTATTATCGACAGTTCCAAGTGGGTGACCTTGTTCTTCGGAACAATGAGATCAGCAAGGCTGAGAAGCTAGGGAAACTGGAACCCACTTGGGAAGGACCCTACCGAGTAGTAGAGATCCTCGGCAAAGGCTCTTACAACCTCGCCCATATGGATGGAGAGCTAATTCCCCGAGCCTGGCACATCTCCCATCTTAAAAAGTACTATGGGTAAGAGGATTTTTTTCATTTTATATCATTTTAGAGTTAGTATGTTTAGGATTGCAATATCACCCATTTTCCTTAATAATCTTTATTTCATGCATACATTTATGGTTGTCCGGTCTTGCATTCCCTCTTACATGACGTACATTACACACAAATACCTCTAAGTTCGTCGTATAATATGACGAACGAGGCCTCCCTCTCAAGTTCGGTACTTCTTGTACCAACCGAGGACAATTAAATGCACATAAAAGGGGGCCACCCCTCCCGATAAAACTCTGCAAAACAGGCACTTCAAAGTTTTTCGAACTCAATTTCGGAAAACCCTCTATTAAATGAGTTCAGCAGAGTTTTTAAAGTTGTCAAACATCTTAACAAGTTCCACAAAACATATAAGTTTAAGGAACCATCGATCTATCTTGGTAAACACTTAACCAATTTTTTATATATTGTGGTAAAGTTCTTGCACAGTTTATATGAACATTCACAATTTCATAAAACAAGTTCAGCCATCAACGGCATGAACATCCTACATACAAATAAGTTCGGCCATTAAAGTCCTACGCCAAACCAGGACGCTTGCTAAAGCTAAGCCATTCACTTGTGAAATCCTTATTAAGGATCTTATCTATATTTATACGACCCTGGCCTCGCCCACCAGCTTGTCCTCGTCCTCCAGATTGCCCTCGGTCTCGAACTATAGAGCCTCGTCCTCGAGAGCTTGAAGCTCCTCGGCTTTGACCAGATCGAGCTCGTTTGTTGAAAGCCCGTTCACGCTCCTCGACTCACTGACGTTTGAAGTCAGCGGAGTAATGAACTTCGCTTCGAGAGTTCGACCTTTGAAGGGTCTCCACAGGAACGTACTTATCAAAGAATCATCGGAGCTTCGGCTTGCGCTCCATCACACATTTGTAAATGCTCACCAAGTCTCTCACCACGAGAATATGCATGTCAAACTCCGACCATAGTAGCCCGTGTTCAGCCTTGTTATTGAATAATTCCTTGGCTCGCTCGGTAAGTTCACTCGGGACATCACTGATCGTCAGCCCACCTCGCTCCAAGATGAGTGCCTCGTACTCGGCATGCTCCTCCGTGATTGCCTTCGCATCCTCATTGGCAATTTTGAGCTTCTTCTCCAACTCGGCAAAGCGAGTGTACAACTCGTAATACTTAGTCTGCTGATCTAAAAATTTGATATCAGCTTCTTCCCTAGTATGACGAGTTATTCCCTACCAGTACAACACCTCGGCCTTGTTTCTTGTCGATGAGGTCACGTAAGTGCCGAAGATCAGTTGACTCGGGACAAGCAATGCCAGTCTAATGAAGTCCAAGGAAACGAAGAATATTCAGATAAGAGAAAAAGTTCTTTTATTAAAGGCACGATGGCCAAAAAGGGGTCGGCACCCTAAAAGTGCCGAGGTACAAAAGGCCCTACTTAAAATAGGAGCCGACCTCGGCTCCGTCGGCCCCGGTGCCTCCATCTCCTCGCTGGCCGTTGGCGGGTTCCTCTGTGGCTGGAAGATAGTCGATCTCCACCAGCGTCTTCTCCATCCTAGCGTCATGATCGACGCTGCAACCTCGAACCGCCTCGGCAGTTAGGAAGGTGGGAGTGGAAACTAGAGCTTTCACCACGCGGAACTTCGGAATTCCCTGGGTGAGGACCCTTGCATACTCCCGCATGATGTCTTCGGGAGAGGTGGTTCTGTGGCCGTACTTGGCCAGATCCAGAGTGGGGAACTCCGCTACCACCTCCTCCAACTTGCGGGAGACAGCTGCGGCGTTGACCACCTCGGCCAGATCAGCAGCTAGGTCGCTGAACTACCCGGAGAAGAAGACCTTCTGCAGAAAGGCCACCAATATCTCTCCTTGGGAGGCTGCAGCTTCGTCCTCCCGGTCACGGATGGCGGCCAGCTCGGCCCGTAGGATGTCCACCTCGGTCCTCGATTTCTGCAAGGCCGCCTCCCGACATTTGACCTCAACCTCCCACCGAGCCACTTCGGCAGACCAGGCGGACTTCACCTCCGCCTCCCTCTCCGCACACCCTCTCACTAGGGCCTCGACTTCCCTCACCTGAGAGGCCAACCTCGCACCGGCCTCCTCTAAGGCCTTGATCGGCCCCACTAGCGAGGACACCACCTCTAAGGCCTTGATCAGCCCCGGAAGCTCGGCCACCACCTGTACACACAAGTCAGTATTTACCTTATATATTAATAATACAACACAAGTGATACTACACAAGTACTACCTTGGAAAGTGGTCGAGAAAGAGTGGTGGACGCAGTGCTCTCCAAGTCAACAGGGACCGTGGAGAGAGGAAGCTTTATCTGCCTCGTCTTCTTCCAGGCATCGGCCCCAGCAGGCTTCCCGGCTCCCGCCTTGGGGGAAGAAAGTAAGACGTCCACCCTTGCGACAGAGGTAGCATCGGACTCCTCAGTCCTCGGCCTCTTCCCCAAAGCCTTCTCGGCAAATTTGCTCACTGCAAAAGCAATAAAGTTAGTACCCACTAACATAGAAATATAAAGCGACAGAAGGAAGAAACCTCACCCGTCGGCAGGGCCCTCGACGTACGAGGGTTGAACGGACTCAAACCCGCCTGTACGAGGTCAAGTTCCTCGTACTCACCCTCGACGATTTTTCTCTTCACCAGAGGATCGACGATGGCATCGAGGGACTTATCCAAACTTGGCGAAGTGAGGGGACCCTCTACCCAGGGGTATTCCCCAACCCCCTCGACCTTGCAAAAGAAGAATTTTTAGTGCGAGTTTGGCACTTTGGACCTCGTCACGACTTTAAAGTCGGTACGAGGATGAAGATAAAACCAACCCTTATTAACTTTGGATTGGTAGAGCCTAAGTAGCAGCCCAAGCGACAAAGCCACCCCAGCCTGGTGGGCCTCAACACCAACACCTACCAGTTGCCGAACAGCATTTGGCGATAACTGCCCTAGTGGCAACCCAAAAATTGAAGGAATTCCGCAAGAGCGGAATACAAGGAAAATCGCAAGCCACTACGAAGGTGATCCTCGTACATGGTAAAAAATCCGATCGGAGGCGAACAAGCCCTATCCTCCGATCGAGGGATTAGAACTACGGATTTCTCCGAAAACAGAAAAGTCCTTGGCTAAAGCCCGGACAGACACATCAGGCAAAATGGAGGCGGTTTCTACAACCAACCCCGCAGCAGAAGAAACATGAAAACAGACGCTATAATCTACAGATGACGCCCCACCGACTACGAATCCTTCTACTTTTACGAAATCGAAAAAGGTAGAAGAAGAAGAAGAACCAGCCATAACTTACTTGTGATTGGATGCGGAAGAAGGTTGATCGAACGGATTCTGCAGTAAGAGACGATCACTACTCCAAGAAATCTATCAACTATTATGGAGGAAGTGCAAATGAGAATTTTTTTGGAAATAAGGGTTTAGCGTATTATATACGCCTCAAACAACCCCCGTCAACCGTCGCCCTTTCGACTTTCTGCAGCTTTATCGGGATACAGAACGTTGTATTAAATGCACCTGACACGGCGTATCGCCGGCCTCGGCAACTCTTCACCTCCCCACCTCGGTACACGAGTTACATCGTCCCTACGAGGAGGGGGTAACGTACCCCGTATCTCACACACCTCGGTACATAATTTACCTCGTCCCTACAAGGGGGGCTAACGTACCCAGTATCTCACATACTTCGGTAAATGAGTTACCTCATCTCTACGAGGAGGGGGTAACGTACCTCGTATCTCACATAATTCGGTACATGAGTTGCCTCGTCCCTACGAGGAGGGGTAACGTACCTCGTGTCTCACATACTTCGGTACATAAGTTACATCGTCCTCTTAAGCAGGGGGTACTCTTTTTACCTCGTCCTCTTAAGGAGGGGATACCCTTTTCACCACGTCCTCTTAAGGAGGGGTAACTTTTTTACCTTGTCCTCGTAAGGAGAGGGTACTCTTTTCACCTCGTCCTCGAAAGGAGGGGGTACTCTTTTTACCTCGTCCTCTTAAGGAGGGGGTACCTTTTTTACCTCGTCCTCGTAAGGAAGGGGTACTGTTTTCACCTCGTCCTCGAAAGGAGGGGGTACTCTTTTTACCTCGTCTTCTTAAGGAGGGGGTACCTTTTTTACCTCGTCCTCATAAGGAAGGGGTACTGTTTTCACCTCGTCCTCGTAAGGAGGGGATACTCTTTTTACCTTGTCCTCGTAAGGAGAGGGTACTCTTTTTACCTCGTCCTCTTAAGGAGGAGGTACTCTTTTAACTCATCCTCTATCTATCCTCGTACCCTACCCCTACTTTTTTTGGGGCTCTGTTAGGATACGGCCCAATTACCTCGGCCTCGGCCTCGGCCCAGTCTCAGGTCCAATAAAGATGGGCCTCCACCGAAGACAATCTCAGCCCATGAAGTTCGGCCCAGTTCGACAAGGACTTCAAGTAGGACTAGGATTGCTCGGAAGATCAAGGATATCTAAAAGATCGAAGTTATCCAGAAGATCAAGATTAATCCAAGGAGATAAGCCCAAATAAAGAGATAAGGCGGATCCTAATTAGTATTGTAATAGGATTAGACTCCTCAAACATGTAAAATTCTATACTTATAAATAGAGGGTAGCATAGATGAGAGACACACACTCTTGTACTCATAAAGATAATACACGGTATACTTCTCTCCCCGTGGACATAGATCTAAACCCAAGGATCAAACCACGTAATTCTTGTCTTCTTTTTACTTTCTTGCTCAATCTTTCTCTCTCTCAAAACCGAGATTTATCAAAGAATAAGTTAAAGGAAATCCTGTGGTACGAATGAAGAAGTCTATTCATCAATTTTTGAACTTTTGCATTTTTCACAAAACTTGAAAATCGCAAAAAAATGAAAACTGTATAATAATCACAAAAGAATGTGTAAAAACGGCAAGTTAGGCAATATTTGAGTGTGTAAAAAATTTTACCTGCTCTGCGAAAGGGGTTGGAGGTGTGACATCAAGATGCTAGTGTATGTCTCGAAAAGAAACATGCCCCAGTTTAAACAGAACGGAGGCCTCCGAACAAGGTTGGTTATCCATCTCGCACAAGCAGTCCATCACAGCATAGAAGCAACAGGAAGGCACTCCACAAACTGCAACAAATATAAAAGTTGTGCATGAATTGCAAAATGCACAGTGAACATTTTCCTAATGTGGTAATCAGTGACTGATCCAACGAGCATAATGACTAGCATTTATATAAGTTACAGAAAAAGTTCACACAAAGATTTTTCCAACTTTTATATAAGTACATGCAAAGATTTTATGAACATTTATATATGTAGGTGCGAGAAGGGTCTCCAAGATGCACTATGTGCTCGCATTTTTCACATTCCGAACCGACCGCTAGAAGGGAATTTAAGGCAATGATGCTTTTTTTATCCCGATAGAGAGAGAATTTATCAGCGTAATGGAGATGATCTTCGCTGCAAAAATGGATTGGAGGTAGCAGCTCAAGATGAAGATAATGAAGAATG